>JASANB010007408.1:0-30064 GCA_030248155.1 Sabatieria punctata | reverse complement strand
TACAGGCGAGTATAGCAATTATAGTGTCTCAAATTTAAAAAAATTGCCGGGGGGACAGCACCGGTAGAAAGAAACAATTTTTCCGTTCAGCTGAACGTAAAATTTTTGCACAATCCTTGCTAGCCAACGAGCTGACATTTTTTCCCGCAAATTTGTCAGCTGCTACAGTTTCCACAAAGAAGATTTAGACCAATTCTACAGAACAAACGGCCTAGAATTGAGCTCACAGTAGCCTTTTCAATTTTTCCATTCAGGTGAGCTGAACGGAAAAATTGTTTGTTTCTACTGTATCGCATGTGGTTTACAAGGTCAGAAACCGAATCGTACCAAGTTAGCCATGACGATCGTATCGACCAGGACTTGGTCTTTTCTAGTTCCAAGCGTAAACTGCAGACCTCGCGGCGGGTTTCCAGTAATTTCATCGAAACAGTGACCTACAGTAATGCTTTGACTAAAGCTAGAATACAGTATAGAGACTACGAAACCTTCAAGCAGCAGATATTCCAGTTCGTACTCGGCTATCACATCACTCTCCACCGATTCCATTTTGTTGTCCAGGATCGTACAAAGTTCTCACCGACTCAATCCAGCCAAGCCTCCGGCGGGTCCAAATTCAGCGTCAGCAGCTGTTTCAGTGGCAAGGCGCCGAATTTCGCCACCGGACCCGGCCGCAACGAACCCTCGGAAGTGAACTGCAGCTCCGGTTCCAGTACCATTCGATAGAAACTGTAACAAGAGCAGTATTCCTATGGTTTGCTTGTGGTAACCGGCTACGATTCGGCACCAACCTCTTTAGCGGCATCTCGGACAGTTTCGGCTTACAGTTCATAGCCACTTTGATGTCAGCGTTGACCACGTTGTTGAGTAGAATTAGCAGAGGCGCCAGTTTTTGCGTGTCGCGTGAAAGAGGATCGACGATGGCGAAAACGTCGAACGCCGCTGTCGTGTCGTCCATGCCGGTTATTGTTACTACACTGTAAATGAAAATATATCTTATGTCAACATTTTGGAAATAAAATCAGCAATTCTCGCCTGTGCTTGTCGTCCTCAACCATCATCCAGTGTCTGCGTTTCTTGACCGGATCCATCATCACCAACGACGACACTCGGGACACCAGATCGCTCGATCTTAAGGAAACAGACAGCTACAAGGTGTCTCAAAAATGATCACATTTCTTTTTTACTGCCATTTCCGCAAATTTTGAACCAAATAGGTTGAAATCTGCACCATAGGTGCCAAAAATCGAGGAATATATAAGCAAAGTTTGTGCACTAGGCTTGACTCATTGCCGAGAAATTTTGAAAAAAAAAGTGAAATTTGGAATTTCGAGATAGAAACGGTCACCCAAAAATGGAACCATTTCTTTTTCCTGTGAGTTTTTACTTTTTGTCGTAATTGGATGAAGTTTGGAGTGTAAACGCAGAAATTCAGGGTAATTCGTGTGAAAAAAGTTGACGCATGAACTCCAACGCCATCGTTAGCGTCAGTATGCTGTTGCACCTTTACAGGAGATTCTTATAAGCTAAAGCGCGCGAAGATCTAATTTAGCGATGCGTAGGAACTTCATGCGTTAGGAGGAGCTGAGTTATTGCGTCAACTTTTTACACACGAATTACCCTGAATTTCTGCGTTTACACTTCAAATTTCATCCAATTCAGACAAAAAAATTAGGAAAGATAAAGGAAAAAGAAATGTTTCCATTTTTTTCGGTGATCGGCTTTCACTATTGAAATTATCAAATTTCATTTTTTCGACCCATTCTCGGGAATGAGTCAAGTCTAGTGCACCAAACTTTAACACATAAAATTCCCCCGAATTTTGGTATTTATGATCCAAATTTCAGCCTATTTGGTCAAAATTTGCGGAAATGGCAGTAAAAAGAAATGTGATATGTGATCATTTTTAGACACCCTGTAGTTTAGCTTTATTCAAATACTATGGGAATAGCGGCGGGCTGAGGGGCTCGAGGTCTCCTTTGCCCACGTCATGTCTGCTCTGTCCAAAAAGGGTTGGGTTCATTTGGGCGTGCACGTTTGGGCGTGTCTCGTTTGGGCGTGCACAGTTGGGCGTGGTTTCATTTGGGCGTGGATTCATTTGGGCGTGCATTCATTTGGGCGTCTGTCGAAAATTTTTAGTAAAAAATGGAAGAAATCTCAAAAGTTTATTCTCATTTGCTCCAGATATACACGGCAACAACTAGCGCTCAAGGCTCAGACTGGTGCCCACTCTACTGGTAAGTTTGGTAGGGGGGACAGAGTTTGTCTTAATTATGTAATTATGCTGCTGCATACTTTGCCTACGGGCGGAGAGCAGAGAAATTTATGGTAGTCAGCACGAACCTCTTCTCTATGTGCAGTGTTGACCATAAAAATGACCGCCTGGCCTTTAAACATAAAGCACGGTTGTATGGCTTAATTAGGTGTTCAGTGTGTTGTATTAGTTGAGGCGATTGTAAACCACGACCCCGTGTAACCCTGCACTCTGTGCAAAGAATAACACCCTCATTTTGAGAATGTTAAATTTTCACCTTGACTGAAACTAAAAAATCCGACAGATTTTAACTGGTTGTGCTAGAAAGCTGAGCTCTTCAGGTTCTTAAGCCCCATATAAAGATTGGTCAACCAACCTGCAAAGTTTGGGAAAGATCCAATGAACGGTTCGTGAGATATTTACAGTGGCGGCCAAAAGTTTGGACGCACCCCCAAAATTTTCAGTTTTCCGTTAATAACACCTGTTCTGTTTGCAGTTTGCGAATGAAGTTGTGTGCTAAGTTTGTGCATAGTAGCCCTGCATAACCTGAAACCATACGGTCTTCGGTCCCCCACACGTTGCTGTAATACGAATCCATTTTCCAAAGACCCCAGAAAAATGGGTGGACAAAAGTTTGGACGCACCAACTGATTTTTTTTAAAAAAGCGGAGCAATCTGCAACAATAAAGAACAAGCAAGAATGAAACATGTATTTAGGCGACTAGCACTTTGTTAGGAAGCCACAAGACTTGACCACAACTTCACAGCGCTTGGGCTTAGAGTTGACTAGTTTCTGGCACACAGACTGGGGAATACAAAGCCAAAATTCGGTGATGGCAGTTTCCAGATCGGACAGATCTGGGGGTGCTTTACTGATAACGTCTCTCTGGACATATCTCCACAAATGTTCGATTGAATTCAGGTCAGGTGACTGAGCAGGCCGGTCCAAAACTGCGACTTTGTAGTAGTTAGCGAACCACTGTTTGACTGACCTCGCCGTGTGTTCGTGGTCATTATCCTGTTGAAACAGCCAATTCAGCCCGAGGTTCTGTTCTAGATATGAGAGAATTATGTCTACCTACATGTTGGTGTAGACGGTTTTAGCCATGATCCTTTGGCTACAACAAATGGGCCCTGGGCCTTTCAATGGGAAAGAAGTCTACATCATAATGCTACCGCCTCCTCACTTTACAATGCTCTGCACAGTCTCGTCGGAATTCCTCGCCCGCAAACGGCTTGACATATAGCCGGCCATCGCTTCCACACCGATTCCACTTCTTTTCGTCCCTCCAGAAAAACTTGGAACCAATCTAAGTGGTTCAATTTAAGTGGGCCTTTGCCCACAGGAACCGTTTTTGCGGTCACAAAAGTTGATAGGTGTTTTTTTCCTTGCGATGCAACAACTCAACCCATTTCGCAGTAGAATTCGGTGCGGTGTTCATGCAGAGATGCTTTGACCACACGCAGCCTCGATTTGCTCTGCTACCTTATGAGCAGTCTTAAGCCGATCAACTAGACATCTCGTCAGAAGGACCCATTCCTGCCATGTTGTATGCGATTTCGGTGGACTGGTCCGTTTCCGATTGACGTTTGAACCAGTTCCAGAGAGGAGGACTAAAGCAGAACGAACACCTATTTCCAGAACACCCGACTTGTCAGGCTATCTGAGGTTAGAGAGACCACTCTGTCTCAGCTCAAGCACGAGAACCCTCTTTAGTTGAATAAGTTGATTGGACTGAGCCATCCTCCAAACTGCCGCTAAATTGCAATAAAAAGAAGACTAAATCGCAGCTACACATATTAACGGCCGCTAGGTTCCCTACAAAACATCTGGAAAGCAAAAAATCAAGATAATCATAAGTGCATCCAAACTTTTGTCCACCCATTTTTCTGGGGTCCTTTGAAAATTGATTCATACTGCAGCAACGTGAGGGGGGACTGAACACCATATGGTTTCAGGTTATGTAGGGTACTATGCACAAACTTAGCACGCAACTTCATCCGCAAGCTGCAAACAGAACAAGTGTTATTAACGGAAAACTGAAAATTTTGGGGGTGCGTCCAAACTTTTGGCCGCCACTGTATGTTCAAATTTGACGTCTGAAAATTTGGGTCAGTTTATTTCGGAAGGGCATAACTCCAGGCTACAGAAGGCTAGCAGGCTAGCACTTGGCAAAAAAAAACTCTTAACAAAAATAATAATCATGCCAAAAATCTTTTCACTTGGTTGAAAATTGATGGAATAGGGGCCATTTGAAATTATTCGTAAAACTCGAAAAATGGCCGGGCGGTCTTTTTTTTGGCCAACACTATATGGTTTGTTTTGGTAGATTTGCCACAAACAGGGTAGGCAGTGGGACTGCCTTGAGGCCTATATAGTGTCCTAAATTTTATATAAAAATTTTTGACAGACGCCCAAATGAATACACGCCCAAATTAACGCACGCCAAAATGAGACACGCCCAAGTGTGCACGCCCAAACGAGACACGGCCAAACGTGCACGCCCAAATGAACGGCTCCCGTCCAAAAACTCCCTATATTAAAACTTGTCTCTTTAAGCATAAGTCTTAAGCAAGAGCTCAAAGTCAAGGCTTGGCGGTGAGTTGTGGTTTGCCCTAGTTGCGGAAAATCGTAGGGAAATAGAAAGAAAGGTACCACATCTCCTCTATCTATGCTTCTATGGGCCATGTGAGATTAGAAGTGAGTAAAAACCTACTTTCCATGTCTGTGGTCCACTTCCCAGGCCTGCACCTGATCAGATACGACCTGAGCATGGCGAGCCAGGATGTAGCGCTCCAGAAGGGCAAAATCGTCTGCTTCAAACGACTCCTTCGCTTCCAACGGACCCAACACCTACAGTACCTATGAGAATAGACTACCACAAGAGCACACAGTACACTGTAACCAAGTACAGCACCGCTACCACCACTCTGTAATCTCTGACTGTCAGAACTGCTTTATAAGAGATAGTACAGGGTCCACTAAAAACAACCCAGCAGATATTTTACGGTAACAACCGTAAATCTCAACCAATTAAATAATCTTTTTTGAATGAAGGATAAATAAATGCTTGAGAGATTATTCAAATTCTTATTTAGATACTCTGCTTAGTTGCTCAGATATCTGTTGCCCTCAAAGTCACAACAGATGTTGACAGTGAAGAAGAGCGATTCGGCTGTACTTCCGTTCCTACTGCTGAGGGTTAGCGAAACTTCACTGGTAAGTAGCCGAGCCTGTGTGACCAGTAAAGCCTGGTTGCGTTAGCCTTCAGAAGTAGGAATCTGTTCTAGTATGAAGTGCAACCGAATTCACTGCCAACATCTGTTGTGATTTTGAGGTAAAAGATATCTGAGCAACTAATCAGAGTATCCAAATAAGAATTTCAACAATCTCTCAAGCATTTATTTACCTTTCATTCAAAAAAGATCCTTTAATCGGTTGCAAGAGTTGGGTTGTATTTAAGGACTCACCATCGGGTCACTAAGATTGTTTCGAGGTCAGCTAAAAAACTAACCTGTCCATTAGCAACCAAGGCCCTTTGACCAGGCTGCAACTCCAGCACTCTAGTAGCGTAGAAGCTGTGAATCTGCAGAAACTCGTCAGAGAACAGAGACATTTCCTTCTTGAAGCCCTTAGTGTCCATCTCCTACAAACCAACAAATAAAGCCAACTTAGAAGAGAGAAAAGGACAGACATGCACGGCCAGATCGTCAACGCTGGTGCTCTTCTGGCGCAGCGCATCCACATTCTCTTCCTTCACCAGTTTGGTGACGAACTGCTTCGACTGTGAGTCGGGCAGCAGCTTCAGAGCTGCTTGTATTAGACGAGCCACCGTAGTCTTCGAAGCCGGTTGTTCTGGCTGGCTGGGGTTGTGCACCAGACCGATGCGTGTTTTGTGCGAGTGTTTCTGCATTAGAGATATGGTCATTGGGAGCTGTTATTTAGTATAATCACCAAGTGTTTGATTGCATTGTAGTAGAGCTGGCGGCCCTGCTCTGTCTCCATATCTGCCACCACCCAGACGGTCACAGGTCGGATGGCTTGTTCGACTGAAATTGCAACTAACTCTATCTGACAATTCAGACCACTCTCTTCTTCATTCCTTTCCAATTTTACCTGTTTACTTTCATCTGCTCCATAACCGCCCCAAATAACACCTTTAACTTTATTTCGCCTACTCTCCTTACAGATTTGCACTCAGCGAAATACGATACGGTCATAGATGTTAACAGCCCCACACGACTTAGGTCACACCCAAACGATTTTTCCGATTTTCTTGGAAAGTAATTTTTGAGCAGATTTTTGCGATTTTTTAAATTTCAGATACTAAAATCGCCTGTAAAACAGAAACAGTACTTTCTAGCAGTATTTAAGCCCAAATTTGCGATTTTTTACCGAAAAATTAATATTTTTTACGATTTTTAACCGTTTTTAGGGCCAAACCCCTTCCTAGGATTTGGGCTCAGGTCAGAGTACACCTTGGATGTTGTCAGAGCAAATTTTGGGCGTAATTCAGTCGACCGACACTAGGGCGTTTTGGAATGGAAGGCTAACAGTTCAAATTTTTCTCGCCCTGATTGGGCTATGGCTTACTAGACCTCTTCAAACTACTGAAACTGTTCGACAACCAGATTTGACATGTAATTTTAAAGTGAATGCACGAGTTAACACTATTTTGTTCGTCAAAAACAGCTTTGTTCCAAAAATTTAAGTCGATTCTGGAATTCCGATTTATTTTGATTCGGAACTCTGTTTCAGTTCCGATTCCGATTCCGATCGGACCCAAAATCTGGTTCCGGTCTTTTACTATCGGAGGCCTCCATCGAAAAGGTACGCTCGAAGTTTAACCGCTACCATCATGATGCCATACATCTAATAGACATCGGCCAACGGGTGAGAGAGGTTGGGAGTTCTGGCGGCGCGGCGGCCGGGGGTTCCAACCGAAAATTCTGGGGGAGGGGTACGGCACTAAAAACACTCTAATCGCAAATCCCGGCTCAAATACAGCTAGAAGTACTGTTTTACAGACATTCAAATTATGTTTTTAGTACAGCCCAATGGCTCAACCGCATCGGCCAACAAGCCAATCCAAATTGCAGCTGTGGTTATACTGAAACCGTGGCTCATCTCCTCCACTGCCCAACCACCGCCCAGCAGCGTGCTACCCTCTGGAATCCACCCTCCATCAAGCTCTATATGGCACCCTCCATGATCTTCAACTAACGCTCCAATTCCTCAAAGCCTGCCAGCGGTTACAGTAGCAGTATTTCCGGTCGTCGGGAGTCACCGAAAAAGATCGCAGTAAGCTGATCTAAAGGTGGGCCATTTGCACATAATAACCCATAACCCATTTAGTACAGTCAGGCACTTAACGCCCTTTATGGTACCGACCAGACATGGGCAAAGGGGGGCTGAGGGGGGGGGTTGGCCCCCCTCAGGCTCTGACCGCCCCCCCCTCAGCCGGCCGCTACCCCCCTCAGGAATTTTTTGGAAGAATTTTGTATAGAAAATAATGATAAAAATATGCCTGGATTAGGTGTAAATGAGCTCAGAATAGCTTATTTTAGCTTATTTTAACCAAAAATAAGCCAAAAAACCTTGATTTTAGCCAAAAATCGGACTTTTTGGCTTACCACCCCCTCAGCCCCCCTCAACCGCTCCTACCCCCCCTCACCCCCCCCTCCCGAATTTAAAATTCTACCCCCCCCCCCCTCAGCCGAAATGCTAGCCCATGTCTGGGACCGACATCATATAAAGTACCATCTATGGTACCACTCTGTTCTGATTTCGTACCATATATGGTTGTGGTACCATATGGTACCGTCACCATATGGCACCAGCACCATACGGTACCGGCACCCATGGCCATGGGTAGGGGTACCATATGTATATGGTACCACCACCAGTCGCCGAACGTGGGGGTACCATATGCTGACGCTACCATATAAGGTGTCGATACCATAAACGGCGTTAAGTGCCTGACTGTAATAATAGAAAACTGCAAAAGTTTGCTGAAAAAAATTACACAGACCCCAGTCACAATTGTTACATGGTAGTTATGTTCATACATGTAAAAGGTCATCCGCCGCTGGCGGGAGGGGGGGGGGGGGGGGTCTGGGGCCGGCCGGGGGGGTGTGAGCCAAAATTTTGGGGGAGGGGGGTGGGCACTAAAAAACGCTCAAAAATCGAAAAAATCGCAATTTTTCGGCTAAAAATTGCCAAAAATCGCTAATTTGGGCTGAAATACAGCTAAAAAGTGCTCTTTTGCAGGCGATTTTGGCAATTTTTGTGTGTTAAATTGTAAAAAATTGCAAAAATTTGCTCGAAAATTTACTTGCCAGAAAAATCGGAGGGGGGGGGTCGGTGAAATCGTCTCGGGGGGGGGGGGGGGTCCCCCATCCGGGGGGGGGGGTCTGGCCTATTTCGGGTGGGGGGCCGGGCACCCCCCCCGACCCCCCCCTGTTACATGTATGGTTATGTTGCTATGCTATAAGAGAATGGGACTTACGCGTTCGCTGCAGATACTTCATCTTTTGCATCATCAACTGACTCTTCTGTCGCTGATTCAGACGTCGAAAATCGGCCAACGTCTCAGCTTTGTACTCTAGAACAGCTGCGAGTAAGACTGAGGCACACACCTCTTCTGACACACCGAAAACGTCGGTGAGGTCGAGGAACTTGGAGCGCTTTCCGTCCTTCTCCTTCTCCGACTCCAGAATTCTGGCGTTCAGTCGCGGCATAACGTCCGGCTGGTCCAGCGTCCACTTGGCCACGTTCATCTGGTCGGTCAGCAGACCCTCCATCACTGCCTTCTGAATCTTGGGAGTTATCCGCATCACTTCGTTTATCACCGTCTCCTCGAACCGATCGGCCGTTATCTACAACTACCTACTTTTGCTTTGGAAACTGATGACAGACAGACAGACAGACAGACAGACAGACAGACAGACAGACCGACCGACCGACCGACCGACCGACCGACCGACCGACCGACCGACCGACCGACCGACCGACCGACCGACCGACCGACAGACGGACGGACTTACTCCACTATCGTCCAACGGAATGCCGTTCAGAAGAACTTTCGGCACTCTGCCCAAGCCGCTTTTGACCAGAAACTGCGCTCCAGCCTATAAATGAACAAAAAAGCGTGTAACAGGAACACAACAGCCTACTGTATATATTTAACCAGATCGGTCTCAGTCTCCTAGAGTTAAGCACCTAAGGCAGTACTAGTTACTGGTTGGTTGGTATTATCCGCCTGGCACTTTGCCAGTTCACCAAAGTCCAAGTTGAGTGGTTGGTTGGCAGCTATTTCGTTAGAAAGTGCCAGTGCCACCGGAATGACACCTGTATAAATTGACCTTTAACCTTCAGAAATTGGCTTACGAGCTGAATGCTGTGATCAATACTAAAACGACACCTACCTGTCTCCCTTTGTCGTAGTCAGAGTCGGCGCCGAAGACCAAGTCAATATCCTCGCCGGGGTACTTTCGCTGGAAATAGTTTATAACGTCGTCCGCTTCCAACAAGTCCCGGTCGGCCATCTCGTCGAAAATCTTCAACAAGAAAGCTACGGATGGGATCTTTAGGAGTGGCAAGCAGAAAAAGAGACGTCGGTGAGGAATCGAAGAGCCTTGGCCGGCTTCTTGTCGTTCCTGACGAAGTTGTAGACGTTCAACACTGCCACACCGGCGTCCTCCTTGCCTGACACCTCCTTCTCCGCATTCACAGCAAACACCACTGCTATTCTGAACTTATGGTACATGTACAATTAACTGTGTTTTACAACAGGTACCTATTTATTTCTGTATTCGTGTACGTGTGTATCTAGTCTTAAGGATACATTGAAAAACAATCAGTATTGGTTTATATGTGTCCTGTCGGGTTTTACCGATAAAAGCAGTTCAGTTCAGTAACAGATCATTCGCCGAATGGGGCTTGAGGGTCTCGCGCCGGCCGGGGGTCTAAGCCCAAATTTTGGGAGGGGGTTGGGCAATAAAAACGCTCAAAAATCGAAATTTTTCGACTAAAAATGTCAAAAATTGCCAAATTTGGGCTGAAATACAGCTAAAAAGTGCTGTTTTATGGGCGATTTTGGCAATTGTTGTCGTTAATTGTAAAGAATCGGTGTAATCGGGTAAAGATACTATTACCATAATATGGCGTTAAGTGCCTGACTGTTCTGTACTTGTTTTTAGCTTTTTTATAAACGCTTTCTTTCTAGTTTAAAAACGCAATTTACCTGCTTAAAAACTGCAATTTTCAGCAATATTACTAGAAAGAAATGCGGCAATGAGCTAACCGAATTGGAATCTGATGAGCGTAGAAGGAATAGGCAATTTTTAGTAGATTTCTTGACTCGCGCCTCGACGGGTCCACTATGAACACCTGCAAATGGAAGTCAGACAATATACAGTATAGGCCAAAAAAATTTCCACACCGCTTTTTCAAACTTTGCGAAAACGATTCGTTCTCGGTCATTACTTTATTGATTTGGCTCAAATTTTCAGGATTAATTAGCAAGGTGACTGGGTAGATACTGCGCAGGTTTAGTGCCAAAATTCTTCTAACTCGTGCTGGTTTTTTTTACCCGAAAACTAAGAATCATTGTGGTCAACGGAAATTCTATTCTTTCGGCAATTCAAACAGTATGGCTCTGATACTTGCAGGAATGATTGGTGTTGCAATTGGACATAACATAGCGACTGGGCACCCCTCTAGCTCAGAGAGCACTAAAATTGCGGAATTTCAAAAACAAACATGATCGAAAATCCCATAGTTAAGCAATCAGTACTTTCTGGAAATAAAGCACTGAATCTGTTGTTTATCAACACAGATTGTAGCCGGAAGTTCGACAAATATATGAACCTGATATTAGAACCCTGTTCCACACCACAGAAACCTTCCCAGTGTTTTTGGAAAATCGAAAACCTACCGATTCCGAATCGTCATTTAACCGGTTTTTTTTGGAAAAAAGTCACATTTTGTCATGTCACATGATTCTTAGCTTTCGGGTCATAAAACCAGAACGTGTCAGAATTTTGGCACCAAACTTGCACAGTACCTAACCAGTCGTTTTGTTAAATAATTCTGAAAATTTGAGTCAAATCGATAAAGAAATGACCGAGAACGAATGGCATGAGTAAAGTTTGAAAAAGGGAGAGGACATTTTCTGGCCCCATACTGTATTACAATTATCATAATTTCGGCCTCTTTACCAAAGTATAAAAGTTTCTAGCAATCGGTCTGATCATTCCGGGAAAGTAGGGCTGCACCATCAGCTTGACGCTGTTTCCCCAGTCCTTGTAATCTCGGTCCCGATCCAGATCGTTTATATACTGTAAACAAATACAGCAATCAATCCATCTATCTACTAGTAAATACCAAATTTTAGTACCTCAGGAAAGGCTTCCCTGTAATCGACTGCATACGAAGCAGCGTCATCGTGCAAATTCAAGTTCATCAACAGTGAGAGATACTCGCGCTAAAATGTCGCAACTTATAATAATAATAATTTTATTGATAATACTAATAATAATGTAAGTTATTATTATTATTAGTATTATTAATAAATTATTCGAGATCGAGAGATACTCACGCTAAAATTTCGCAACTTAATAATAACAATAATTTTATTATTATTGAAATTATTCTAGAGATACTCGCGCTAAAACTTGCAACTTATCGGCCCAAACAAGCAACTTAAAAATTTTACACCCCTTTGCAAAATGCTGGGTACGCCACTGCGTGCAAGAGGCACTATGGACACGTGTACTAGCAAACATACGCGAAATCCCATCCTAAAGAAGCCAGCTGAGAGACGCTC
This sequence comes from Sabatieria punctata, assembly GCA_030248155.1. Taxonomy (NCBI): domain Eukaryota; kingdom Metazoa; phylum Nematoda; class Chromadorea; order Araeolaimida; family Comesomatidae; genus Sabatieria; species Sabatieria punctata. The sequence continues at coordinate 17,983 of JASANB010007408.1, read as the reverse complement.
TTCCTTTTTTAGAAGCTCCAACAGCTGATAAATGTCGAGAGAGTCCATATCGATCAACATTCCATTTATGAACAACGAAGAGTCGCCGGGACTAATTCCCATGTCTTCGAATTTCTGAAATTAACCCATTCCAATTCACCCTTGAGGCGAACACAAATTCTGTGTTTGGAGGCCTGTCAACGCGATCACCTATTTCCCCGAACACAAGGCAAACACTGAGCCCATAGTTAAGGTGTTGAACAGCAGCCGAACACGAGATGAACACAAAAAATGGGCGGGGCAAACACTCTACGAACAACACCCTGAACACCTCCGAACACCGAATCTCCCGAAACACCCCGAGCTTGTGCTAGCCAGGTGTTCGGGTGTGGTTCGGCGAAAACAGACGAGCACAAAAATTTCATGACAAAAAAATTTGTTTAGTGAGGGTGAGATTCCGAAAGTCCTAATCGAAGGACAACAGGAGCAAATGAGTACAGTGAAACATAATCAAAACGGGTTATCGCATACTTCACACTTACTGCTTGATTATACTCGATTTCCTTTCTCAGCGCGTTTTTGACGGTAATTCTTGTAAGCGGTCTGAAAAAATGCGTTAACCGCCGCTATTCGTGTATGTATGTAACAACAGAGGGTCTACCCCAAACCGACCTTGGGCAAGACCCCCAGACGGCAAGTAATTTTCTCAACAAAATTTCACAACTTTTTAAGAATTTCAGACACTAAAATTGCAAAAATTGTCTCTAAACAAGCACGCTTGCCCGAATTAGCGAGTTTTTGAACGTTTTTATTACCCTACCTCCCTTCCTTAGACATTTGGGGCTCAGACCATGAACACAACCATACATGTAACAGGTCGTCCGCCGAAGGGGGAGGGGGTCAGACCTAAGTCGGATGGGGGCAGACCCCCAGTTACATGTAGGTTAAATATCTACCTGGCCAGCAGCGGGAAGTTCTGGCTGACGTCTTGCAGCACTTGCAACTGGTCGTGTTTATCGGCGGAGAGCACCTTCTGGGCCGCCTGGAAGCTGAGATCCTGCAGCTGCCAGACCTTCAATGGCGTCAACTCCTCCGCTTCCAGAATGTTCAGCTTCAGTTCTTGCAACGACTCCTTCAGATCTGGGTGCAGCTTCCTGGACAGACACAAGATTTAAATGCAATTTTTTAATAATAATAATTATTATTACTTGAGTAGTTTGAAGTTAAAGCCGTTCAAATCGTCGTACTCCTCCTCTTCCACCACTGCACCGCCTTCGGTGACGTTGGCTGAAAACAAGCCAATTCATACGGTACCAGAGGGGTTATCCCCTCCATAGCTAAAAAGACCAACCCCAACCCCCGACCCAAAAAATACAAGTATGTATTAGTGGAGAGTGGTGCATTGGTTGGCGTGTTCCGGTTTCCTCCTTTCCGGTTTCCTCTTTTCCGGTTTCCTCCTTTCCGGTTTCCTCCTTTCCGGTTTCCTCCCCTCAGATTCCGGTTTCCTCCTTTCCGGTTTCCTCCCCTCAGATTCCGGTTTCCTCCTTTTTAAAATTCTAGCATAATTTGGCGAGTTTTAATCTATATTATTGCAGTAGCAAGCTTAGCGATATTTTAGGGTTATTTTTATGCAGTTGAAATATTTTATTACATATTATTACACACATTCGTAAATAGAAAGGTGCAAGCTAAATCTATCATGTAGTAGAATTGTTAGAACACTGCTCTTTCGCCACGCTTACTTTGCTCTTTCGCCACGCTTACTTTGGAAGGCGGCTAGATCAGCCATCACAAAAAAAGAATGTGCTCGCGGGCCGGCCGCGCTCGATTTTTTAGGTCGCGGGACAGGGCGGATCAGGACGAAGTTTTGAGAACTTTTTAAGATTTGATCATTTTAATTATAACTTTGAAAGCTTTTCTAAAACAGGGACCGATTTCCATGCCAGCTGGTCCAGAGCTTGTGGGTCGGGCTAACTTTTTAGAACGGCTGCACTAGGCTGTCTAGGCCGAATTTTACACATCTCTTCTCTATTGCACTTAGAGACAGGAGGACTAATGATAGACTGGTAGGGACAAAATGTTAGTATGACCCACTATCAAGCGACAGGTTTGCATTGCATCCACATAATTACCGATTGTTTGTTAGCATAACAGCAGTTGCCTCGGGCTAATCACTTGTCTCTTGATATTTATTTGATCGCAATTACGCAACCATGAGAGGGCAACGGAGTCCTGAGGCGCCCGGACTTATTTCACTTTATAGGCAAGACCTGGTACATACACTTTGCAGGTCACACCCAATTTACACCTGGTTCAAATTTCTAACTCTCATTCCCGACATTTAATTTTGAAATGACGCAAAAATAGGTGGCTGGAATAATATCGATTAAAGCTCACCAAATTATGCTAAAATTTTAAAAGGGAGGAAACCGGGATATTAGGGGAGGAAACCGGAAAGGAGGAAAACGGAAAGGAGGAAACCGGAAAAGAGGAAACCGGAAGGGAGGAAACCGGAACAAACCGCATTGGTTACCCGGGTACACTAACCAGCACTTAGCTTTTTCCTTAACAAAATGAGATCTTGTTAGTGTACCCGGTACACTAAAGTACACTTAGCCAAATCACGTTAAACTGCTTGTTTTCACGATTCAAATACAATTTTTCAATCCAGATTACTGCCATGCGCACGACTGTGGTTGACCAAAGTTTTCATTCCTGTGAGTCTGCGTCAGTAACTAGATTGAAAATCGGGAGAATATTCGTAAATCTGCTTTAAAGCTACTGTAATGTAGGAAATTTTGGATATCCATAACATAAAACCTGTCTCGAAATAGTGTATCCCGTGTACACAACTAAGTTCCAGTAAGTGTAACCCGGGTACGGTATCTGGAGGGGTACCCTCATACATGTAACAGGTCATCCGCCGATGGGGGGAGGGGGGTTGGTGGGTCTGGCGCCGGCCGGGGGGGTCTGAGCCAAAATTTTGGGGGAGGGGGGTGGGCACTAAAAATCGCCAAAAATCGCTAATTTGGGCTGAAATACAGCTAAAAAGTGCTGTTTTGCAGGCGATTTTGGCAATTTTTGTGTGTGAAATTGTAAAAAATTGCAAAAATTTGCTTGAAAATTTACTTGCCAGAAAAATCGGAGGGGGGGGGGCGGTGAAATCGTCTCGGGGGGGGGGGGGGTCCCGTCCGGGGGGGTCTGGCCTAAGTCGGGTGGGGGCAGACCCCCCTGTTACATGTATGGGTACCCTATGCAGCACTCTCGCGCAGTAGCGGCTCCAGTACTAACAAACCGGCTCAGAAATCACCAATTTTTAGTTTAAAATTCGCTTGAAAAGCCTTTGTAAGCCGAATAGCTGGTGTTTTTGGAAGCCCTATTTATCATTTTTTGCTTTGTTTCTAGCTCGAAAACACAATTTGGCAGCTTAAAATAGCGATTTTTAGCCTCCTTACTGAAAAACGTGCTAAAAACAAATTTCCAGGCGTTCTGGAGCTTTTTGATATTTTGGACCCACTCTGGTCGAAATCCCCCTCGAACAACCCCACTTGACGGAAAACCCCCTAAACTCTTTCGCACACACCGGCCGGGATCTGTTACATGCATAAGCCAACTAGACCAAGACATGGAACAGGATGTCTGACCCAGAAATTTCTTGCGTCTTTGCAAACAAGATAATTATTATTATAGTATTTTTCATTCCAGCTACTAAGCCACAGTTTGGGTGAGGGTAGACATAGATAGACAAAAATCCTAAATCCAACCGTTCGCGCCGATACCTTTAATTTTGGAGTCGTCTTGAGCTTTATACTCCGTGCTTTTTATAGCCAACTCTACTCCGTAGCCAGAAAGTTTGACAGAGCGGTCGGAGGGCGTCTAAAACCGACACTTACAGTATCTTACTCTATTTACAATACTAACTACTACCAACTGTACATACAGACATGGGCTTGCATTTGGGCTGCGGGGGTAGAAAATCTTCAAATCAAAGAGGGGACTGGATGGAGGTTGAGAGAGGATAGTAGTACCTCCCGTGACCCTGTCGTGCAAAAATCTGATTGGTTGAAATAATTAGGCTCCGCCCACCGCCCACTTTAGAAATAAAGATTTTTCCATTTTTACTTTTCTGTTTATATTTTCTACTTTTCTACTTTTTACTTTTCTGATTTTCATTTTCTACTTTTCATTTTTACTTTTCTGTTGATTTTATTTTAATTTTCTTTTCTACTTTTCTGTTCATTTTATTTTTATTTTTTACTTTTAGCTCTCTTTTCTGTTTTTCTTTTCTACTTTTCATTTTTACTTTTCTGTTGATTTTATTTTAAATTTACTTTTCTGTTTATTTTTATTTTTTATCTTTATTTTCTACTTTTAATATTTATTTTTATTTCAGTATGGGGCCCAGCGTTTCCGATCAATTTGCAACCGTTCTTGAGCGTGCACCTAATTAGACAACTATCCAGCAGTCAAAACGTTCTGCCTCGGGTGGGAATTGAACCTGGTATTGGAAATGCTAAGGCAAGAACCTAACCACTCTACCACCTAGTCAATTTGCTTAAAACTCTTAAAGGCCGGCTATATGCAGCACAAATAAACAGTAACTTTCTTAGACCAAACTTTCTGTAAATGCAGAGCCTCTTTACACGGTTAGCTGAAACACAAGCAGGACGGGTTTACGTCTTTCCAAGTGAAATCGTTAAAACCTGTGCAAAAAACTCTAAACTGATCAAAGCGCTCTTACGTAATCTTGGTGAAACACGAGCAGGACGGGTTATCGGTAGAGGGGAATGTTTATTGCCTGCTTCCAATCTTTTGAAAGTGTAGTTAGAAAATGACTTTAGTCACTAATAGCAGTTTCATTTCCGAAAGTACATGTACAAGTACAAATTGCAAACAGGATAGCATAGCAAATGCCCCACTGATTTTTGGCCTTCACTCAAATATTTCGTACTGATTAAATTTTTAAGATTTATCAACTGAACTTTTGCCTATTAACTATTTTCCTACTCCGATTTTATAAGTTGCAAACTAACTACCACGGCCATCTCCAGGCATTCCATTTTTTTTTGGGTGGTTAGCAAACATAAGTCCAAATGCAAACCCCCGAAAAAACAAAACCTATGCAAACCTAAAAGCAAAAGTGAAAGTGCAAGTGTAAAAGCAAAAGTGAAAGTGCAAGTGTAAAAGCAAAAGCAAAAGTGCAGGTGCAAGTGTAAAAGAAAGTGCAAGTGTAAAAGAAAGTGCAAGTGTAAAAGCAAAAGTGAAAGTGCAAGTGTAAAAGCAAAAGTGAAAGTGCAAGTGTAAAAGCAAAAGCAAAAGTGCAGGTGCAAGTGTAAAAGAAAGTGCAAGTGTAAAAGAAAGTGCAAGTGTAAAAGCAAAAGTGCAAGTGCAAGTGTAAAAGAAAGTGCAAGCAAGCAAGCAAGCAAGCAAGCAAGCAAGCAAACCAGGAAGCAAGCAAGCAAGCAAGCAAGCAAGCAAGCAAGCAAGCAGTTGAATGAAAGCAAAACATAAAAGCAATTGAAAGTGCAAGCATAAAGCGCAAGTGCAACGACAAGTGAATGGACAAGCGCAAGTACACATGAACAGGCAAACTGGTATCTGACATATTCAAATACACGAACAAATCGAGTGCAAGCAAGGTAAGCATTACAGACCAGTATGGAATAAGGCTGTTGTGTGGCGGTAGTTTTGGCAAAAAAAGATCCTGAGTTTGTTATGATGGATATTCGTTTAGTGCATCCATGTAATATAATTGTCAGCGGCAGTACGCAGAGCGGAAAGACAGAATTAGTAAAACGATTGATCAAAAATATCGACTACGTATTTGACACGCCACCGCAACAGATTATTTGGTGTTATAGTTTGTGGCAGCCTGGCTACGAACATTTAGCTAAACAGGCTAGAGTGCAAATGCACGAAGGATTGCCGTCTTTGGAACAGTTTAGCAAGCTAATTGAAGTACCGAAATTCATAGTATTGGACGATTTTGCAAACGATTTGAGCGCCAAGACCGAACAATTGGATAAACTGTTTTGCAAATATACACACCACTGTAATGTGTCCGTACTACTGATTACGCAAAACCTGTTTCTAAAGTGCCTGCGTACAGCCCGAATCAATACGCAGTATCTGTTTTTGCTGAAAAATGTAAGTGACAAACTACAATGCAGTCAGCTGGCTAGACAAGTGTTTCCCGGTCAACAAAAGTACTTTATGCAAGCCTACAACGACGCCTGTTCGGTACCATATGGTTATTTATTGGTGGATTTATCGCCGCATCAACAACACGATGAAATACGCTTAAGGACGAATATTTTTCCGAATGAGCAGTGTTACTGTTATGTACCGATCTGAGTGGTTGTGTGTACGGTAGTATGAGCGCTAGACTGAAAAGAAATTTTGATCTTCTCAAAGTGTTGTCGAAAGCTAATAAAAAGCAGCAGCAAGCAATTATTGCAACTGCAAATAAAGACTTGATTTTATGTCTGGTTGAAATTATCAATAACATTCTCATTGGTAACGTGCATTTGACCGATAAACAAAAGAGAAGTTTGAAAAGACACCAAAAAATACTAAGAAGTTTGGTGGATAAAAAAATTTCAGTCGGTGAAAAGCAAGCTGTAATTGGACAGCAGTCTGGAGGGTTTTTGCCAGCGTTGATCGGTCCGATTTTGGGTATAGCCGCAGGTCTGTTGGGCGAAGCATTGCGCAAATAGTAATGGCCAGAAAAATGGCATTGGTGCCCCAGCATTTAGTTCATTTAATGCAGCAGCAACAAGTTTTGGGTAATCCGGCGGTGCAGCAACTTAGCGATATGGATAGCAACATGCAACAGTTGCTTGCTAAGCAAAACGTGCCAGCAGACCTGAAACAAATTCAGTACAATCAAATGCTACAAAAGTACATAAATATGAGAGACCAGGAAATGAACAAGCCCTTGACTGTTGAAATGAAAAGCGTTGAAAGCAATAAAGATACCATACTAGCAGGATTGCCTAAAAATGTAAGGAATAAAGGACGAATTTTGCTCGATCATATTTCGCGCAGCCCCACGCTATCTGTTGACGATAAAGGACAGGTTATAGTGAAGGGAAATGTAATCGAAAACAGCAACCTGACCGATTTGGTTCACTTATACACAAGACCAGCGCGCAATCGAGAGCCACCGGTCGGCTGGAAGCCGTTTGCAATGGCCCTGAACGAAGCCAATGTACCACAAGAAGCAGTGACAAATACCTTTTGGTGGGATAGGGCCGTTGGAACGCCGCACGCCGAACCACCGCCCGATATGGTAGTAATGCTTGATCAGGATGATGACACCGAAGCAGTAACACCTATTAAACAGCAACATAGATGGACACCTTACGAAAGAGCAGCTGACACGGGAAAAATGCGCGCTTTTCATAAAAAGTCGCCCAATCGGAGTGATAAAGTACGAAAACCAGCACAAATTTATATACCTGAAACGGGAATTTGGCAGCCATATCATCAAAAAGTATGAACAGTGAAAGGTTGTTGAGTAAGCTGTATTACGATCCATCGAGTGATTGTTGCTATACCAGTTTGTACCCATTGTACCGTGCTGCGAAGAAACATAATAAATCAATAACATTGTCCGATGTTCGCGCGTTTTTGGCTCGTCAAGATACGTACACCTTACACAAGAAGTATAGGCGTAAGTTTAAGCGAAATAAAATAATCGCGGGAGGCCTGGACGTTCATTGGCAAGCGGACTTGGCCGATATGTCTGCACTGAAATCGTACAACGACAATTGTACATTTTTGCTGGTGGTGGTCGATGTTTTCTCGCGGTATTTATTTGTGCGATCGATCAAAAACAAAACTCCTGAAGTAGTTGCGAAGGCATTTGATGACATTCTAAAGAAATCCGGTCGAAAATGTTGGTACCTGACTACGGACCGAGGCAAAGAATTTACGGGCAACAAATTTCAATCGTATCTAAAAGAACAGTGCATTTATTACTTTTCGGCCACCAGTCCCGATGTAAAAGCAGCCATGGCGGAAATCTACGTAAGGCATTTGAAAACTAGAATTTACCGCTATTTCACGCGCATGAAAACGTTTCGCTATGTGGATGTTGTGCAACGCATCGTAACTGCCATGAATAATTCGGTGTGCAAAACAACCGGCACGAAACCAGCCGATGTGACCGAGCAAAATGCAGAGAAGCTATGGCAAAAGTTGTACGGTAAATCGATGAGTCTGAATATTAAGCAAAAGTACAGGTATAAAGTTGGAGACTTTGTGCGCATAACGCGCGAAAAGCACAAGCTAAGTAAAGGCTATTTGCCTTCATTTACAACCGAAGTGTTCAAAGTGAGCGGTGTGCTGAGAAATCGTGCGCCAGCAACCTATAAATTGGAGGATATCGCGGGAGAGGCCATTGAGGGCATATTTTACGAGCCAGAGTTGGTGCGAGTGATTCCAAAAGTTGGACCGTTTAGAGAAATTGAAAAAATCAGTAAATCACGTGTGTGAGGAAGAACTTTAGCTCATCATTTGGTAAAGTGGAAGCACCAAAAGCAGCCCATTTGGATCGAAGAGTCGGAATTATTTGAATTATAAAAAAATGGCAACAGAAAATAACGGTAGCAGTTTGTATGGTAGTGAAATAGCAACAAAACGATACGAAATGTTTAAATTTGTGGCCCAAGTTTTGATTTTGTACATTGTCATTATTGTCAGCCTGGTGAACCTGACGTTTTTCCCGAGTGCAGACAGTAAATTATTCACTGTGTTCCTGAGCAGTTCGTTGGGTGTGTTGGTGCCGAATCCTCAATTGAAACGACACAGTACAGAATCCTAATGGAAGCGCCCGATTCATTTTATATAACGTTGCCCAGCAACACACACATCGGCAACACTACTTCGAATTTTCGTGTTATGTTGCCTGAAACAATAAAACTACATGGCGAATACAGTGTGGCGTTGACGGAGATACAGTACCCATACTCTTGGAACAATTTAAACGACGAATTCTCTGGTAAAATGGTACCTATTGATGTTTTCAATGTGCGTGATAAAGATGTGCGATACGGCGGTCGTTTGCACAATAACCATATATGGGTGTTGCTGATGGACAACAGTTATGTTTGCCTGGAAATTCCAGTCGGTTTTTACAACGGCATCGAAGATTTACTGTCGAGCATCAATGATCAGATAGCGATCAGGGCAATGCCGAAGCGTAAGCATTTGCATCCTTCCAAAAGAAAAGCGAAGGCAAAAACCAAAGTGCTGAAACAATTGAAGAGTAAACGCGCTGCGGATAAAATAGACAAAAAGAAGGACCTTTTGAAACAGTTGATGGTGGGATTGGTGTTTGAGTTAGACCTAATGCTAAAACGAGTGCGCCTAGTAATTGATGCTAAAATTGTCAAACATGTACTATTGTCTAGTTTATTGCAGTATATGTTAGGTTTTGATAGGCATATTCACGTGAAAAATACGTTGGCCAGATACCCGCCTGATACGCGCGGCGGTTTCGAATCCATTTTTGTTTATTGTAACATAATTGAAAGCCAGATTATTGGTGATACGCGTGAAAAGTTGCTGCGCATTGTGCCTATATCAGGTAGTTACGGCAACATCGTTGTTCATTCGTTCAATAGTCCCCATTACGTGAAGGTGCTCAGCAAAGAGTTTAGCAGTATTTTGATCGAAATCAAAACGGACGTAAATAAGTACATTGAGTATATGTTTGGAAAGTGTATCGTGAAATTGCATTTTAAACGCGAAAAATGAGGACGGTATTTGTACCATTCGACAATAAAAAGTGGCTTCAGTATTATCAAGCGCAAGCAACACAAACGGGTGCAGGATTTAGTGCAGCGTTGCCGTATCAGAGAGGTGCCGGTTTGGGTTCGATTTTCCGATCGTTGTTCCGATTTATTTTGCCAGTTGCTAAAACGGCTGCAAAATCGGTAGGCAAAGAAGCATTGACTACCGGTGCACAAATCGCCGGTGATATAGTTGAAGGCAAAGAATTGGGTCAGTCAGTACGCAAACGCGCTGGTGCAGCAGGTAAACGTTTGTTAAACAAAGCTGCAAAGAACGTTGTTGAAAGAACAGAGGTACAGAGCGGTGGTGCTTTGCGTTTTGTGGATTCAGTGAAAAAGGGGAGAGTGACTAAACGCAAAATACCCACTAAAAGTGCAAAGGTGGTAAAGCGCGATCAGTTGAGCATTTACTACGAGTGATCATGGCGAAGTTGGTTGACCATCAGTCAACACCATGTACAAAAAGTGAATTGGATTTGTTTACAATTTTGCCCACCCAAGTGTCTATTCAGTCATCGCAATGGGAGCCGGTTCGATTGATCAATACCTGTACAGCCGCCGGTCCGTACAAATTTGTCATAGATGCTAATCCAAATTTTATCGATTTGAATCGGAATTATATTTACATAAAATTTCAAATTCAAAATGAAGATGGAGCAGTTTTGGCTGTACCAACACCAGAGAACCCCGTAGATGTAGCCCCGATAAATTTGTTGGGCAATACGTTTTTTCGACAAGTGAAAGTTTACCTGAATTCAAAATTGACCTACGATAGTGGAGACAATTATGCGTACCAGGCCTGGCTACAGTCAGAATTGAATTACGATCGTACAGTTAAAAGTTGTCAGTTGCAAGCGGCGTTGTATGCAAAGGATGAGCCAGAGCAGGCCCATAATTATGCGATTGGCTCCGAAGCAGCTACCAACAAAGGCCATGCTGAACGTAAGCGCTGGTTTGCAACACGAAATAACGATGCAGTTGTGGTGGAAAGCATGGCCAAATTGCATTGCGATCTGTTCGAGTCCGACAAATTGATGGTGCCCAATGTGGAGATGACTGTAGAGTTGTTCAGGAACCCTGACAACTTTGTGCTGATGTCCTATGCCGCCAACGCCAATTACAAATTGCATGTAGTGGACATGATAATGTACGTACGTAAAGTTACAGTTCTCCATTCGATACAATTGAGTATCGAAAGTGTGCTAAATAAGTACACAGCAAAATACCCTCTACGAAGAACCACAGTAACAGCTGTCCACATAGCTGCCGGGCGTCGCAGCACACCCAGCAATTCAATTTTTCAAGGACAGATTCCCCGAAGAATCGTGTTTGGATTCGTAAGCAGTACGGCCTACTACGGAGCTTACGATAGAAATCCCTTTCGATTCAGAAATTACGATATTCGCGAAGTGAAGGTAGTGGCCGGTTCTAGAATATACCCCCACGAGCCCCTGAAAATGAATTTTGGCCAGAATGCATTCGTGCGACCGTATATGCAAATGTTCGAGTCATTGGGATTGGCTCAAGAAAACAAGGCCAATTACATTAGCATGGAAGAATTCAAAGAAACACATTGTTTGTTCGTGTTTGATTTGAGTGCTGATTGTGAAGATGGCGGTCATTTTGAATTGGTGCACGACGGTTCGGTAATGATCGATGTTATGTTTGGAACCCCCATACCCGAAGGAGGAATTCAAATGATTTGTTTTGCCGAATATGATAATATGCTGAGTATCGATCGGTTCAGAAATGTGCACATGGATTATGGCATTTAATAGATAAATTATTGGCAATAATAAACGATTATTCAATCACTATTGGCTTTGCATCACTTTCCTTTTCTTCATCGATCGTTGATATGGCTTTGTCTGTCTTACCGGCTTGCTCCTTCACTGCACACTTTCGTTTTTTCGTTTGTTTGCTCGATTCTCCATCATTGGCGCTACTTTTGCTCTTATCGTTCGCCTTCTTCTTCTCCTGTTGATTGTTGCGCAGAAGCACCGCGCTCATTCTCATCAAATTGAGCATCATTTCAAATGGGCCTATGCGCGTGATCAGAATCTCCCTCAATACTTTGTCTGGTCCACTCGCTTCAACCAGACGCAATGCAAACTGCTCGGCGCCCTGTCGCACGAATTGCACCTCTTCTCCTGCTCCTTCGGGATTTCTCAAATGTAGGGATGCGGGCATTTCGTCTGTTGGATTGCTCTCCATGTAATTGATCGCCAACAACAGCGTCTCCAACTTGCCAGCCGGCAACGACACCACCGAACGACTGCCGCCTCTCAATTGCGCAAAATGTCCGTAGACATTGCCTTTGAAAACGCCCAACCAGGCACTGATCTGGTCTTTGCTCAACGCATTGAAACGCGTGGGACATTTGCTAGTGAGCGACATCTCGACAGCTAGGCAAAAATAACAATGACCGGTTTGCTGAGAACTCGTCCTTATGAACCTATTTGGTTAGGGTAAGTTAGGGTCTCGAAACGAAAATCAGTATTACGCAATGCTCTATGTTGATTGGTCAGTTGACTCCACCCACTCATAGATAGTAGTCTTTAATCGGAAACCAGTTAGTGTTTGCTAAGCTTGCTAAGGAGGCGGTCGGTTGCGATGGACGGTCTGTATTGGCTGGATGACATAGAGTGCCAGAGCGAGTACGATACCGATGAATATTATAACAGAGAGTCTGATTATGAGGATTTGTATGAGAGCGATGCGGCTAATGATTTTATGGCCTACGATTACCTGAAATGGCGTGCTCAAGAAAGTGGTGTGCCCTGGCACGATTGTCCCGACCTAAGACCCCCGGTTGACGAAGTCAGACTCACTATGAGAGCACTGGCAGCGCAGTACGAAAAAGAACATTATTCCCAAATCGAGCGAATGGTGGCACGAATGCGTTTGTCAATGACCACCACTTTTCCCGATTTCTGCGTTCTCGCAGACATTCTTTTCATACAAGGAATCAGTTGGGAACGGATCGTACATTTGTTCGCATTCACGGGAGCGTTGATGGTGCACGGTCTTAAACGCAAAATGATTCCGACGAGCAATCATGTGGCGGGATTCTTGGCAGTTTATTGCAACGGAATTCTGGACACCTGGATTCAGGAGCAACAGGGCAAATGGAGAGGCCTCATTGACTATTACAATTCACAGAATTGTAGGAAAAACAGTGCGAAAAGTCATAGAACTCTGTTGACGATAGCGGCTGTTGCTGTGGCTTGTTGTGTGGTAATCGGTGTGCTTTCAAAATAAATGGTTTATTTAATTTCTGTCATTGCTCTACAAATCTGATTCAATAACAAGTGTGCATCTACGATTTCGGTTTGCACTTTGAATTTGTTCTCTATAAACTCGATCACCAATTTATCATTTTCAACCAAATTTGAACCAAACTTATTCATAAACTGTTCAACTTTCAATCCGCTAGCCATACAATAGAGAAAATGCACGCAATGCTGACCGCAAGTAGTTGAGAATGGTGCTTGTACTGGCCTAGCTACATAGTTCCAAATTTCGCAGTTTTTATCCAAAAATTCACTGAATTCTTTCATCGGAAATCGGCCGTACGAGTCAAAATAGGTACCAACTCCTTCGTGAGAAATATGTATTGCAATCCAATGAGTTCCGGGTAAATTGCTGCTGTCTGTGTTGACGACTAATGCAGCCGGCCGATTCACTGATTTCGGCATAGTATTTTTAGCAAAAACACCAACAAAATGAGGGGTCAACACTTTGTTGCTTTTGCACATAAGCAATAAAGTTTGCGTATTCATAGCTTCAAATTTTCTTGGCCTGCCCGTCTTGGTCAGCCGCTGGCACGTAATGCATTGTAGGGATTACGGTAATGGAGGGCACAGGCACAACCCACGTCCATGCTTCACCGTCTTTTGCGGGGGCGTTCATTTGAGCAGCGCACTTTGCACAAACTACAACTTTTTGTTTGCTTGGCTTAACACGTTGCTTAATTTCACGCTTCGGCTTTGTCTCTTTGCCTGTTCTTTCTGACGTTACTGTAAAACTATCTTCCCGAGGCTTTTCTACTAATTCTCCCACCAATTTATCTAATTGTTCGCTCAAACTCATAACTGACTGCACAACCGATCCGTGGAAGACAAAATGCAACAATGGCCTATTTAAATTGTACCACTGCTTTGTCTATAAGTTGGCCAATCACGTGACTCACTCCAAATGATTATAGCAAAGGTTCTCCCAGAAGTACGGACTTATTTCAGTTGTATAATGTTTGCCGAAAACCCATCCAGGTTAGGTTTCAGCAAACTGTTAAGAAGCTTTTTCAGAAAGCCGACTTTGCTGTTTTGTAGTAACTCACAGCACTGGTAAGGAATCTTTTTCGAGTCAAACCCGTCGCGGTAACGTTTCAAGAAAAGTCTTTTGGAAATTTTAAAACTTATGTCTAATATTTATGTTTTTTTGAAGCCCCCTATTGAAAGGGAAATTTGTTATTCCAACTCACGTCCATGAGACTGTTGTGCAACAACCCGACTGGTCCTGGCTCCGCCGAATTAATTAAAGGTTGAAAATGAAAAAATAAAAAGTAGAAAATGAAAACCGAAGAGTAAAAATGAAAACTAGAAAACAGAAAAGTAAAAGTAGAAAATAAAAAGTGAAAAGTAAAAACAGAAAATGAAAACCGAAAAGTAAAAAAATGAAAAGTAAAAATGAAAAGTAGAAAATAAAAAGTAGAAATAAAAAAAGTAGAAAATAAAAAGTAAAAATAAAAACAGAAAATCTTTATTTCAAAAATGGGCGGAGCCTAATTATTTGGACCAATCAGATTTTTGCGGACCAGTGTCACGGGAGGTACTACTGAGGATGGCAAGCCAAAAAGTCCGGACTTACTCTACCAACAAACCAGCTGGCACTTAACTAAACCAGTTCAAACCTTTGACATACCTGTTCAAAGTGACGCATCACATAGACGAGCTGTCTGTCCTTGGCCAAGCGTTTCAGCAGTCGGTGCAACTGAATCCAGCTCTCGGTGCCCAAATCTGCATACAGCACAGCCACCAGTGCGCTGCCTTTGCTGCCGGGGAAGTGATGGTCGAAGCCAAATAAGGGCGTTGCGTCGGCCTCTCTGTAAGAACTGTTCCATCTCTATTCATTAGTCTGCTTCCAAGTCTCAAGCGCTTTATACTCCTACTACTACTGAGACGCACTACTGCATCAGTTTTTTCGCCAGTCTCCGCCTCTTTTTCACTAGTCTGACAAATAACGCCAACCTTAGCCTGAATCAGGTTCAGCAGTCCGAGCAGAATAGAAAACAGCCGCGCCGGCTCCGCTGTGAAACTAAAGCCAATGAAAATAGGCAATAATTCTATTTTTCACTCGGGAGCAGACATGGGCAAAGGGGGACTGAGGGGGGTTGGCCCCCCATCAGGCTCTGATCTACCCCCATCAGCTGGCCGCTACCCCCCATCAGGTATTTTTGGGAAGAATTTTGTATAGAAAATTATGATAAAAATATGTCTGGAATAGGCTAAATGAGCTCAGAATAGCTAATTTCAACTTATTTTAATGAAAAATAAGCCAAAAAACCCTGATTTTCGCCAAAAATCGGACTTTTTGGCTTACCACCCCCTCAGCCCCCCCATCAGGCGCTCCTATCCCCCATCAGCCCCCTCAGGAATTGAAAATTCTACCCCCCATCAGCCGAAATGCTAGCCCATGTCTGCTCGGGAGCTATACGAGGATATCATAGATTTACCTAAGAAAGGCACTAAAATGGACACAGAAAACATTTTTAGCGTCATGCGTGCACACCCAGAACCGGTCAACACCAGAAACTTCAGCAGACTCGACCGTCAGACAGAAGATTTCACAACGTTTGACAACACATATCTGTCATATTTTATTCATAAACTTGCAGGAAAACTCTATTTTTGCTAAAAAAAATAATATTGCTATAAAAATTGCTATTTTGGCTTAAAAATAACTTCTGGCCGAACTAAAAACAAAAATGTTGTTCTGCAAGTGCCCAGAAACCTATTTAACGCCTCAAATGCTTTTGAAATTGCAAAGAAACTTCACCTAAATATGCCCTTCAGCGTCCGACTGCAGTGAGATACGGAATATTTCCTATTTACTACTGCAGTAGTTTTTCCTACTGCAGTAGCGCGAGTGTTTATTTACACTGCTACTGAAGGAGTGGTCCAACTACTGCAGTATAAGTATAAAGAGAAGTTGAGTCTACCGTTGTTTGTCAGCTTTCAAAAGCTCCTCCAGCTCTTCTCCGGAGCAGACAATTTGGCCGTGCAAGTCAACAAAGGCAGCACAATCGGTCTCGTAGGAAGACGCAATCTATAAAATCTTCTTTCTACTAATCACAACCATACATGTACTAGGGGTTACCCCTAGCTAGAAAGGCCAACTCCCTCCCCTTTTACGAGACAGTTTAGGGCCCCGACGTCCCCGACCCAAAAGTACAAGTACTAGTAGCAGCTCCAGTACTAACAAATTGGCTCAGAAATCACTTATTTTTAGCCTAAAATTCGCTTGAAGAGCCTTTGGAATCCGAATTTGGCGTTTCCGCTGCTGATACTTAAGAGAAATCGGTGTCTTTAGAAGCCCTTTTATGGTTTTTGCTTGTTTTTAGCTCTAAAACCTATTTAAAACGGGCCTAAACGCATTTTGGAGCATTTTGTATTCTTGGAGCCCCCTCGACCTCCCACCTGACGGAAACCCCCCTGGATGAGGGTATGGTAAGCCAAAAAGTCATACTTTTCGGCTTGTTTTTCGTTAAAATAAGTTAATACAAACTAAGCTCTTTTTACATGCGTACCGATCCGATCCGATCCGATCTGGCGGGGGGGTCGTACAATGTACGGCCCTACGATCAGACCTGCACGGTCCATTTCGTTACCCCTTATATCGTCATCTCGGACGTTTGCCCTTCTTTCACTGCCAAGCCACTCAAGCCATGCTGTTGGGCGCCAGGTACTAAGAGAGTGCCTGGCGTGGTGACGTCATGGTGCTGACAGCTCCCTGCGGCCGCCCGGCGGACAGACACTAAACCGGTATTGGCCTTATTGCTGGTTGCTCAGACGGCTCCTGACGTCGTTGATCTTCCCTCCAACGCGGCATGCTTTTAGGAGCGGCTTTCGGTGCAACGGCAGATCCAGTTGGTTCCCATTTTACCTACTCACTGTAACCAGTTTTCGGTGGCCTGGGTGGAGCGTTGTGCCGACGACCAACTCTTTGCAGCAAGAAACTTGCCACGCCGAGAGGATGAACCACTACAACCACTAGGGATGCAGCGGCCGCCGTGACTCAGAGGCAGCGAGCTACCCACTGAGCCACTGACGCGGCTACATGCGTACTTTTATCATAACTTTCCATACAAAAATTTCCTGAGGGGTCACCTTTGCCCATGCCTGCATACTAGAAGAGTATAGTTGTAGGGTGTAGTACCGTACCTGTCTGTGCATTTGAACGGCGGGAGAGAGAGCTCTGAGAGAGAGAGAAAACTTGAGTAGATCCAAGCGAGCGCCGGACAGCAGTGGCTCGGCTTGTTTAATCGCAGCCTCGTAGACCTGCTGATCTGTCACTGAAACTTTAATTATGTCGGCAGCCTATTCATATTTATATCCGTCCTTATCCATATGCTACGGTTGCACTATGTGGGCTAGAATTTCAAACTGTCACCGCTGCCAGTGGGCCGGAAAAATCCAGAAGGGCAGCAGAAATAAGGTTCAGGTTTAGCTTCCTGGTAAAGCAGTAAAATCTGAGATCAACTGTTACTGTGGTACTGTAGCGATGTGCAATGCACCACTGAACCGAAACTAATAACAATACATACACCACTCGCTTACAAGAGTCTTCCAGTTGATTGGGAGCAAGGTTAGCGGCAACATTGGCAACAAAATCCCAGAACAGCTGGTTGCTTTCTTTGGACATGAATTCGCTAAAACACTGCTCTTACCTCATGCTTAATAAATATCTTCTTATCAATCATATGAACTGCTAACCTGGCTTCCGCTAGCAATGACGTGTGTTTCCATTTCGAGCTCAAAGATGTGATTACGGATTTCTGCGCACTTCTACCCAAAACCACACTAGCGGAGAAGGAAGCTGCCAACAGAACCAGCAACACTCCGTCTGCCCCCATTTTGTCCACTTGGAGGAGGCCGATTTCTTCTTCCACAAACACAACAACAACCACTTTTTTGGGTAATATGGAT
>JASANB010007407.1:0-50608 GCA_030248155.1 Sabatieria punctata | reverse complement strand
TTTGATCACGTACTTGTCGACCAGTTCATTGCAAAGATCTGGTGAATGTACACGATTTCGAAGAGGCATGCATTACATATTTTTTCATACCGATGAGGAACAGGGTTTTTTCACAAATTCCATGAAGGATTGATTTCACGACTGGGATACCCATTCCAGCAACCTCCTTGGCTCCCTCAGCGAGACCTTTACAGATTTCACATCCAAGTATGTCACGCACTTCGGTTGACATACTGGGATGCACCACTAGCAGCAGCATTAAAACGAAGCAGAAGTACTTCGATGCCATTCCCGTTATGTCTGCAAGTAACAGGGCACAGATAAACGAGTGATGCCAAAAGAATCAAAACGCACCGAATGCGGTTGCCAGGCTCCGACTGGCGCTCTACGCACGTACAGTAGGCTGGCTGTCTGTCTCTAACTTGGTTTATGATAAATAACCTGGTGGGGTAATGAAATGGACATGTTGGTCTGATCATAGGGCCGTACAGGCCCCCCCCCAATATATCGGATCGGAATAACCTGGTGCCAGGCACCTACTGGCGCTCTAGGCTGGCTGTCTCAAACTAGATAACTAAATTAGCTAGCGTGACAGATGCTTATCTTGACTATCTGAATCTGGCTGGCAGTAGCCACAATGTCAGCAAAGTTGAGCGCTTTAACCGAATTGATTCTGGTCTTGTTGTTCTGCACTGCTGTGCGAGGATATACGGCGACATTCCAAGTAATTGGATGTCATTTCTGTTCAGCACTAATACCACGACAGAAAGTGCCGAAAACTCTGTGTCAGCAAACCATTGTGTTTCGAGGTATGTAATCGACACCTTACTTGACTGAACAGACAAAATGTTTCATAGATCTATGCCATAAACTTGAACTGTACACGGATCGGCGAACAATTTGCACTGAACTGTACTGTCCTCGGCATCCGAGCCAAGCTAGCTGCGATCAATGTGCACTAGAAAAGGGTTTGCAAGAAGCAGGTGGTTTGGCAGCAAATGCAATTCATAATCCTACCGGTTCAACCGTTAACCCAATCAACGGAGCTGCTCTGACATCGACATGTGAAATGCTCGAATGCCCGGCTGTTCCTTCAACAGATCATACGGCTGGTTTTAAATGCCTTACATGCCTTCTACTCGTTAAAATACTCAAACAAGGTGACGGCAGTTTAGACATACCTGTGAAAAGAACGATTGAAAAATGTTGTGCCAACTTCACAGTTCTGTCGACCTATTGCAAAGAACTTAGCAACACCGTTGTGGACAGACTAATTTACGGTCTAGAAGCCCGTAGAGGTACAGCTGAATTATGCAAATTGCTTTCATTCTGCTCATCTAGAGGCAATGCTTTTGAAGAAATGTTTGTTGACCTCTACAAAGTCCTCATAACCCCATCATACCTCCTCAGCAAAGAAACCGACAGGTTTAAAAATCCTACCATTCTTTTCCCAAAAACGCGAATAACAAAATTCGTTGACAATGTCATGCCTAACTTGGCAGTTTTGGACGGGGGATTTACGATGGCAAGTTTGAGAGCGTCTATGGAAACCGGTAAAGACATTTGGGAGAAAAGATGGAATATGCTGAGCTTTTGCGCACGTTGGGGACTAATTGCAAATGAAAGAGAATGCACAGTGTGTCAAGGGCGAATGTCCATTGCCAGGAGACAGACTACAGATTACGCCTCTATTGTACAATAGGGGACGATTACGCCTCTATTGTACAATAGTAAAATGTCCTACTGTAATCGATTACGCCCCTATTGTACAATAGAGGACGATTACGCCTCTATTGTACAATAGGGGACGATTACGCCTCTATTGTACAATAGAGGACGATTACGCCTCTATTGTACAATAGAGGACGATTACGCCTCTATTGTACAATAGGGGACGATTACGCCTCTATTGTACAATAGTAAAATGTCCTACTGTAATCGATTACGCCTCTATTGTACAATAGAGGTCGATTACGCCTCTATTGTACAATAGAGGACGATTACGCCTCTATTGTACAATAGTTTGACCGGAGCGTCGATTAGATGCATCGATTCCCGCAAAACCGCTACGCCACAGCGTAAAAAGTACGCCGCGGGCGCGTTACTTTACGCCTCTAAAGTAAAATAGGTCGTTTACGCCTCTAAAGTAAAATAGTGAGGGAAAACGCCTCTATTGTAAAATAGTTAATGTGGCTACGATTTGGAATGCCAATCAATAGGTGGACGGTTTCCCCCATTTTTTGATTACGCCTCTATATCGGGCAAAGTGTGCAGATTCCCGGAAAGAGCCCAAAACACTTGTAGCCCTTCTCGTTGGCAAGCTCGGGGTCGCGCTGCATAATGGAACTGGCCCCTTTCAGAAATTTCTGCCGGTCTCCACCGGTGTGTTTCTTGAAACACACCTTAATCACACGCGTTTTTTGGGACCGAGCTCCGTCACGAAAGACTGCGTCTACAGAATCAGGTGAAACAGAAAGTTGCTCACAGATCGTGTCCACCTTACTGCGATCCACTTCAGACTGGTCTGCATCGGTGCGCTCACGTTCCGGCCAGCCAACAATGACCAAATTGTGCCGTTTCTCTTGTTTCTCCATCTCATCACGCACCACAGCACGAGCCGCCTCGGTAGCGGCCCTAGTTGCAATCTCAGTCAGCTGTCCCATCAAAGGGCCGAGCGCCTCAACCGTAAGACCGCCTGGTGGCAGAGGTGGCGGTAGTGAGTAATTCAGACGATCTTCCAAGCTTTGCAGACGGTGTTCGGCTTCTCGCAAAGCACCTTTGGTCTCGGCTAGCTCCTGGGCAATGGTCTTTAGTGAGGGCGCATTGCAGACACCGCACACAACGAAAGACAGGTCGGATGAAAAGTACGACAGCGCAGCATCCTTCAGAGAGTCAATCTGTCGAGTAGTGGCGCTGCCCACATTGAACTTCTTGCCGACCACACATTCGATGCAGACAGATTGGTCGCAGTAGTCGCAGATAAGACAGTCGTAATTACCACTCGGCAATACCCGAAATTTTTGGCAACAATTCACACATTCCTTTTGTACTTGAGAATCGTTTGTACTAGCAGAGCCTTTCCTCAAAACGGGTGATCGAGAGACAGACATTGGACAGGTATATTAGTAATAGGCACAAAAAGCACTGCCCAACACACAATTGACGTGCCGCAGCGAGGCCTCTAAACGCGGCCGCTCGCTGCCAGGTCAGCGGCACACTCGTCACTATTTGAAGCCAGGTTATCGAGAGAAGCCCAAGATTGAGGAATTACCAAGATTCGGATTTTGATAAATTGTTATCAGATTGCCATGGCACTAGAATGTTCGCCAGACCAAGCGATACTTGGACTAGAAGCAAGATCAGAGACAGAAAGCGTTGTTAATTTTGTAGCTACTACTTACGTACAGTACGTACAGCTCTCATCAAGCACCAATTAAACACATTGTCAGAGCAGAGGTGTTCTCAAATTGCGTAAAATAAAACGGGTCTCGGCACCAAATGAAGGAGCCAGAGCCATCAAGCAAACCACTCACTCATGCATACGTAGTTAGGAAGGCAGTTGGGAATGCCTAAGTGAACCGATGGACTATGAAGTAGCTTACCGGGAAGGATACTCTGTCGCTTAGCTTTGTCAAGAAGAAAACGTTTTGCCATCCACCATCATGTCATACGTAGGCTCGCCTACCTTCTGCAGTATCTAATTTTCTTTGAGAGTTTATTTCTGGAGAGACAAAGAAAGAAAAACTTGCTAAAACTGAAAGCATGGGCGTTGGTCGTACTACTGCTACTACTATTATGAAAATTTAAAACGGATAGCAGATGGCGGGAATTCTAGTACTCGATTTACTCCTATTCTAGTCCGCACTTTGGAATGGCTTCAGGGAGACAGCAATTTGCGATCGTTCTCAGTTGGGGAGATCACTCGAATTTCAAATTTTGAACACAGAATTTTGAATGTGGTATCAAACGACTGCTGACGATCTCCTGGTTATTATTTTACACATCAACATCTAATTACTGCATGCTATATTCAGCTTTACCTTAGATACGTTTTTTTGGTCTTGAACAAAAGAATGTAAAATGTGCGCACCCAAATTGTAAATCTTTAACAAATATGACCAAATCCGGTATCAAACAACTACTTTTGACTTGTACATTATTATTTTATGCACCAGCACATCCATCCACAACCAATTACTGCATGCTATCTCAGATTACGCGCTCGTCATATCGCCTTACTTCATCGATTATCGGCCGATTTCCCCCGGAACCGCCACTTACTAAAACAATCGTAGCATTCGAGTCTGCCGACGGATATGTCTGCCCACGAGCATATGGGTGGATATGACGATTAGCTATCAATTAAGCATAAACATAACAATATTCGTACAAGCCCAAGGATGGTGGCCCTTTTGGAGCAAAAAATGGCCAAAAATGTGCACACTCAAAACATTAATCGGCGCAAGTAGTGATCACCCTATTTACGAGGACCGCGGTTCATTAAAGCGCTGTTTATACTCCTACTGCAGTAGGAGCTACTGCAGTAGGTTGGCCGACTCCTTCAGTAGTCTTCGGTAGGAGTATAAACACCCGCGCCCGCGCCGCCGCGCTACTGCAGTAGCTACTGCAGTAGGAAAAACTACTGCAGTAGTAAATAGAAAATTTTCTATTTCCTACTGCAGTAGGTCGCCGGAGAGGCGCATTTAGGTGCGGTTTTTTGCACTTTCAAAAGCATTTGAGGTATGAAGTGGGTTTCTGGGCACCGGCAGAACATTTTTTTTGTTTTTAGTCCGATCAGCAGACATTTTTCAACAGAATACAGCAACATTTCACTCCCGACGACAGTCGGTCCGTTATTTTTAGGCAAAACTTGAGTTCCACTCCAAGTTTATTAATAAAATAAGACAGATAGGTGTTGTCAGATGTTGCAAAAGCTTCTGTCCGGCTGATTACGTCCATATCTTCGTCGATCACTACCAAAACGGTCGAGCCTGCATACGTTTCTGGTGTTGAATGGTTGTTGACGGGTTCTGGGTGTGAACATGACGCTAAAAATGTTTTCTGCTGCCATTCTAGTGCCTTTCTGAGCTAAATCCATCATTTCCTCGTATTGCTCCCGTGAGAAAAATAGAATTATTTCTTTTTTTCATTGGCTTTAGTTTTACACCGGGAGCCGGCGCGGCTGTTTTCTATTCTGCTCTGACTACTGCAGTAGTGTATGTGATTCAGGTTAAGGTTGGCGTATATTCGCCAGGCTGTCAAAAAGAGGCAGAGACTGGCGAAAAACTACTGCAGTAGTGTGTCTTCAGTAGGAGTATAAACAGCGCTTAATTTGGGGTGCGTAGTTCGTATATCCCACCCAACGTAGTCCAAATAGACCACGGCAAGGGCGTACGGTACCGAAGTGGCCCAAACGCGATATAGCTCTGTACTTCATTTATCTACGAATCTATAGTTAAAAAAGAGGATTGTAAGATAACCAGACTTGAAAAGATCGTCTGTAAAGTGTCTTGAAAACTGAAACTTTGGTTCTGTTTTAAGTCTAGGTTATTCGTTGCACTTCCACAACAGACTAAACATGGTTAACAATAGCGATCTACCTACATATGAAAGAACCAGCTATTGTTGTGCTGTTTGTGACTTGCTGCATGTGCCTACACAAACGTACAAATCGTGTAATTCAGTTATTCTAACTGCGTACGGCAAAGAGTGACGCACGACACTGACCAGACTTTCTTAATTAAAATACCAGGCCATATAGGAAGGCGAGATTATATTTTAACTAACTTTTGCAGGTATTAACATTATTTAAGAACATAAAAACATAGCGACAGACCACTTGAAAACCAAACGGAGCCAGTCACGAAATTTCTTGTGCGATACGTCCACAGCGTTGAAAGAACTAGAAAAACAGCAAAATACTCATCCCACTTATCAAGTTAACAAATACGGCACCTAATGGGCACATCACATCAGTGTAGAGCAGGAAAAATATAAGAGTATGAAGCATGAAGAGAACGTACAGCTACGTTAAGTAACCGTACACTAGTCTACAGCAAGAAATTTAGGAGATGTGTTTGATTTGATTCTTGGCGCAATCAATAATAGCAGTGAACTGACGCCAAAAGGGGATGTCTTCCTGAAACAATTGGTGATTGAATACAACCAGTCTACAAATCAAAATAATATTTTTTCTGGCTAAAGTACTGGTTACCCCAATGAAATGTTTGGGGAAAATCAACACGAATCTTGCAAAATAGAAAGAAAGGTGTAAAAGTTAGGCATGTGCAAGAGCGTAGCCGGGAATCGAACCCAGCACCTTTGGATTTCCGGTCCAATGCACTAACCACTATGCTACACGCCGATGCCTGACAAAGCTCATTCATACACACAACTTCTAGTCATTGTACATTATATTTGCGCTGTAAAATCGACAGAATAGCGTGTTTACCTGAGAAACAAGTGATACAGCTTTATCTGAAGCAAGCAGTGCAGCAAACGCGAGCACAAAGATGCCACAGTTGTAATCATTACGTTGTTTTGGATATGCCTAAAACAAACAAACAATAAATAAAAGTATTTTTCTAATATGTACCTGTTCAATTTCAGGTGAAGTTTCTCCATATTCGTATTGGTAAATGAGTTGTTAAACTTCATTTTGAGTCCAAGGAATGCCGTGTCCTTTCTTCGAACGCCCACTTCACGTCTTCCTCGTCCTCCTTCCTCCATCTTTGCTTGGGTAGCCTTCCTTCCCTCTTTCTTACCCTATGTAAACTTATAATAATATTTTAATAACTCGGCAGAACCGAACACACACGGCCTTATTTCAACGACGTTTATAGCGCAATTTTCATTTAAACTATATTTTCTGGTATGAAAACTATAAAAACTATTTTTCCGACCTGATTTCTACCCTTTCAAGGTGCTCCAATCAAATCCTCATCTTGTACTATTTTTTATCTGTACTATTTTTTGTGTACTATAATTGTACTATTTTGAGGGATATACCTACTTCTCCCCTTAATTTGGGGTCTGACAAGCACGGATACTGTATTCATCGTCATTCAGACTCGTACAATCATGCAGAGAATTTTGATGAGCAGGAAAACCTCCAATTTCTTGTTTCATAATAGGTTTGCCACCTATTTATGGCCTAAACGCTAAAAAACGGGCAAAAACACTTAGGAGTCACAAAAATGCGGCCTCGAATTTTAAGAGCACAAATTGGGAGGAAAGGCCCGTACATTTACAGACGGTGTTTTAAAAAACGGAAGAGGAGAATTAACAGGAGTACGGTCCGATGAGACCGACGGTGCTATGCTGCGGTGTATACGGTGCTTTTTACTTTTTGCCAGGTTTGTACTCTCGGTGCAGTAGGTAGGTCGGCTGGGCAGGAGGGCAGACGAAGACGACGGTGCTTTTTGCCTGTTTGTTTGCACCATCCATCGTGAAAGAAACTTAGGAGTCACAATCGGAAGTGGAATGGGCCCGTCTAAGTATTGCGATCAGATTCGTAGAATTACTGTGAATGGCACTGCATGGGACTATTTTGATCTGACTGCATTTAATGATGCTCGATTCGGTAAGCGTCTTGAACTTGAGCCAGGTGCCATCGTGTTTGTTATGGTCGTGCTTTAGACAAATTGCCAATATCAATCAGGATTCTGCTGGAGGCTGCGGTTCGCCATTGCGATGGTTTCCACGCAGGGATGTGAGGTGGGAAAAAAACACCGGAAAAAAACTGTTTTTTTCCGGAAAAAAACCGGTTTTTTTCCTAAGGGTCGGAAAAAAACATAAATCGCGGAAAAAAACTCAAGCTAAAAATAGCTAATTTACGTCATTTTTCGTTTAAAAAATGGACTTTTGCTATGTATAATGGGCCATACTGACTCAAAACTGTTAGAAAAACAACAAAAAAGACCAAATTTGGCATGAAAAATCAAAAATGCAAACTGCTGTAAAAAAATTTGCATATAGCGTTATTTATGGAACCTGTCAGGCACTGTTTCATGCCTGTTTCGTTATTTATATCAATGTAACACGTGTATTTCTGGTCTAACAAGACTGAGGAAGGCGCTAGAAAGCGTTAGAATCATAAAACCAGCCTAGGATACTCAGAACTTGGGCTGGAGTTTTTTTCCGCGATTTAGGAAAAAAACCGGAAAAAAACCGGAAAAAAACTGGAAAAAAACAGGCCGAGGTTTTTTTCGGAAAAATATACAACCCTGTTTCCACGTAACAGAAAAAGATGTGCACAACATCCTCGATTGGGCCAACAGCCAGCATCTCAACACCGAAGTGCCCTACAAACCTGCTCGTGTGGTTCTGCAGGACTTCACGTACGGCTTGCATAGCTCAGACTGTCTGTTATTTTAGCCTATTCTTACATGCAGGCCAATTAGCGAGCGACAATATGTACAGTACGTACGTACTGTTGTATGGGAAAGGTGAAAATTAATTTTACAAGGCACAATCAAAGTTTCAGTGGGGTTCCGGCAGTGGTGGACCTGGCAGCCATGCGAGATGCTGTGCAGAGGCTGGGCGGCGACGCAGACAAAATCAACCCTATCTGCCCTGCTGATTTAGTGATTGATCACTCTGTTCAAGTGGATTACTTTGGGAAGTACGTAGCCATAGCTTCAACTGCTCGAAAGATAAACAGAGCATAGGGCTTATTATAAATGAGTCATTTATTCTGTGTCTGTTGTCTGTCCGAGCTACAAAAACAGAATCACTTTTTTCTAGTGTGCAAGCGTTGGCCAGAAACCAGCAGATGGAGTTTGAGCGAAATCAAGAACGGTTCTTATTTCTGAAGGTTTTGCTCTTTTTAGTTTTGCATTGCGTAATGCTTACGACGACTGTTATTTTAGTGGGGTGCAAAAGCGTTCAAAAACATGTTGATAGTGCCTCCGGGTTCAGGTATTGTGCACCAGGTCAACCTGGAGTATTTATCAAGAGTTGTCTTTTCTGCTGATAACGTGCTGTACCCGGACAGTGTGGTGGGCACCGACTCGCACACAACAATGGTTGCCGGTCTCGGAGTTCTTGGATGGGGTTTGTTATTTATTAAATGAACAGTCTTAATTTAATACAAATTTCTTGCCATGCTTGAAGTCTGGCCCAAACTCGTTTATGCAGCAAATTGATAGTGTTATTGTGATGTAAAAAATGTGCAGTGGTTTCCAGACGAGCTAGAGCCGGCCAAAAGGGGTCGAAAATTATTTTTCTCGAAAATTAGTTGATAATTGATTCCGAATTTACTCTAAATGTTACATAGAAGCCCCAACTTTGCAGTCTCGATTCTCATTAGTAACCTAGAATTCCTAGTTAAAAATAATTTTGCTTCCTTAGTTAAGTGAGCCGATTTTTGGCAGCCTGTATCTCGGAAACGAACGGAGCGTCATATCCTTACACCCTCTGAAAGTTAACACTACTCGACTGATGAACATCTATTGGAGCATCAAAACACAGATCTACGCAAAGTTTAATTTTCCACGTGAAATAGGGGTGAGGGGCATAACTCGATCGAACCAGATGCTGAGGCTTAATACTAACTCTGTGTTGCTGGTATGGTGCCATATTTAGGTGTGGGTGGAATAGAGGCAGAAGCAGTGATGTTGGGTCAGCCGATCAGTATGGTTTTGCCGGAAGTAATCGGTTATAAACTGAGTGGTAAATTGCCTCAGCTCACAACAGCCACTGATCTCGTGCTCACTATTACCAAAGTAAAGTTCTGGAATTTAGTGTTTAGTCTACACTACACTCTGCCTCTGCCGGTGTAAAGTTGTTAGCGCGATAACCAGCGAAAGTAGGGACTGTGTAACTTTGCAGAACTTGCGTGAGTTGGGTGTGGTCGGCAAATTTGTGGAGTTTTTCGGCGACGGCGTTCAAAACCTGAGCATTGCGGACAGAGCCACTATAGCTAACATGTGTCCCGAATACGGCGCTACCATCGGCTTTTTTCCTGTCGATCAGAGAACGCTGGACTACCTGATGCAAACGGGACGCGACCCTGCACGTATCAAATGCATAGAAGCCTATTTGAAAGCCAACAGATTGTTCGTCGATTACACGCAAGGGCACCTTCAGCCGGAGTACACACAAGTACTAACATTCACGTCTGGGCAGACAAGGGCTAGATTTTCGGGTGAGGGAGGTGGAATTTTTAAATCCTGGGGGATTTTTGACTTAATGTAAAATGTACAAGGGGTCTTTGGGGGTTACCTCTAGCTGAAAACGCCAACCCCCGAGACAGTTTAGGCACTGCAACCCCAAAATACAACTACTAGTAGCGGCTCCGAACTAATAAACTGGCTCAGAAATTACTAATTTTTAGCTTGAATCACCTTTGGTAACCGAATTTGGCGTTTCCGCTGTATTTAAGACAAATCGGTGTTTTAGCAGCCCTTTCTGATCATTTTGCTTGTTTTTAGTTCTTTCTTTTACAAGCGTTGTTTGACAGCTTAAAATAGCGATGTTTAGCTTTCACATTGAATATAAGTGCTAAAACGCATTTCCTGGTGTTTTTAAGCTTTTTAAAATTTTGGACCAACTGCCTGGGCGAAACTTCCCTGTACCGCTACTGACGGAAACCCACCTCCCCCAGACCGGCCCGGACCGGTTACTTGTATGATTGTTTACTAAAATCAAGCATTTTTGGCTTATTTTTCGCTAAAATAAGCTACGTTTCCTCCATTGCCTATGTCTGCCCGATGTTGGAGTGTAATATTTTTCTGTCTTACAATACTATTGTAGGTAATAGAGCTTGATCTCTCAACTATTGTGCCATGTATAAGTGGCCCGAAACGCCCTCACGATTGCATTCCGCTCTGTGATGTTGCGCACAGCTTTAGCTCTGGTCTCAC
The DNA here is from genome assembly GCA_030248155.1 of Sabatieria punctata. NCBI lineage: Eukaryota > Metazoa > Nematoda > Chromadorea > Araeolaimida > Comesomatidae > Sabatieria > Sabatieria punctata. The sequence goes on along the minus strand of JASANB010007407.1, from coordinate 39,743 downwards.
TGAAAAGGTTTCTTTCAAAGTCAGTTGCTCTTTCTGCCGCCTCGGTTGGACAAGGAAAGGATCGTGAGTGGGTGTTATTGTAGGGATTTGGTATCGGCGCTGAAAAAGTGAACGCCTCAGCCACATTCCAACTGAATGGTCAGTCAGTGGAATTGAGACACGGCTCTTTGGTGATCGCAGCTATTACCAGCTGCACCAACACCAGCAACCCTTCTGTGATGCTTGCAGCCGGTACAAGTATAGTGTTAGGCACTGTAGACTAGCGGCAGTTTAGGTTTGGTTGCGAAGAAAGCAGTGGAGAAAGGACTGAGAGTGGCCAGTTACGTGAAGACTAGTCTGAGTCCGGGCAGCGGAGTGGTGACCAAGTACCTGCAACAGTCAGCTCTTCTGCCATTCCTCCAGCAACTCGGGTAGAGCCGCCCGTCTGCCAGTGCTGTAGCAGAGCTGTGACGAGTCTAGGTTTCATCTGGCTGGATACGGCTGCATGACCTGCATTGGCAACAGTGGACCGCTAGCAGATGAGGTTTCCCAAGCCATCGAAGCTGTAAGATGGTTGAACGGCTTAGAATGCCTATGCAAAAATATCTTAAATAGTGTAGAGCGCGAACAATACCTGAAAATCGCAATACCCGAGTCCCCCGATCGCACCAAACTTGTGCAGTAGGTATCCAAAGGTACCATCATGTACCAATAATAAATCCTGAAACTTTGAGCCAGATCGATTAAGAACTGACTGAGAAGGAACTGTTTGAATGATGGCGATGAACTCTGCAGGTAAAAATGTGCTGAGAACGCATTTCCAGACGTTTTGGAACTTTTTCAAATTTTGGCCCCCCCTTGGAAAAACCCACTTGACCCCAACTGACGGAAACCCCCTGCCCCACGCCGGTCCGGACCTGTTACATGTATGTGGCCCAGCCATGTCGCTATTTATACTAAGATCAGTTACTTAGTTTGGTTTTAATTTAGAACGATTTGGTGGTTGCCAGTGTTCTGTCTGGTAACCGCAACTTCGAGGGACGTGTGCATCCGCTTACCAGAGCAAACTACCTGGCCAGTCCTCCCTTAGTCGTTGCCTATGCTTTGGCAGGGCGCGTCGACATCAACTTCCAAAACGAGCCTATTGGTTAGCATTTTACAGGTTGTTAAAACAACGGCAATTTACTTCCAGCCTTAGTTTGAGCAGACGGACTTTTAGCTTTCGGTCTCAATTAATGGGGTAATGAAATGGACATGTTGGTCTGATCATAGGGCCGTACAGGCCCCCCCAATATATCGGATCGGATCGGATCGGTCTCAATTAAAAGAGCGATTGGCAGATCGCGAACCAAAAGCAAACCACTTAGTCGGGTGCTGTAGCAGTCTAAAGTGATCAATTTCAGGACACTGCGATTTTCTCCTCCTTCCTCAGTTTTTTAATGTTTTTTTTGTCGATTTTGCCTCAAATTCGGAATGGAAATTGTACGCTCAGTTTCCCACTAAGCTGGGCGGGCCTCCAAGAACCATTATTTGTAAACCTTTACAGATGCCGCGTCGTTGGCTCAATGGGTAGCTTGCTGCCTCTGAGTCACGGCGGCCTCCACTGTTGGTGGGGTCCCCCTCGCCGCCATTCTTCTGCAAAGAGTTGGTCGTCGGCACAACGCTCCACCCAGGCCACAGAAAACTGGTTACAGTGAGAAGGTAAAATGGGAACCAACTGGATCTGCCGTTGCACCGAAAGCCGCTCCAAAAAGCATGTCGCGTTGGAGGGAAGATCAACGACGTCAGGAGCCGTCTGAGCAACCAGCAATAAGGCCAATACCGGTTTAGTGTCAGTCCGCCGGGCGGCCGTTGGGAGCTGACAGCACCATGACGTCACCACGCCAGGCACTCTCTCAGTACCTGGCGCCCAACAGCATGGCTTGAGTGGTTTGGCAGTGAAAGAAGGGAAACGTCCGAGATGACAAAACCACGGGGGTAGCGGTAGGGCCCGACCGGATATCCGGATCCGGATCCGGTAGAAATTTGTATCCGGTCGGGCCCTAGGTAGCGGAATGGACCTCGAGTCTGATCGCAGGCCGTAAGGCCCCCCCGCAAATCGGATCGGAAACCTTTACAGTACCTTATCAGTGCTTTGTTTTTGACCGGCGATCAACCAATCGATCGGCTATTGCGCGCTGTTTCAAATGAAGCCGAAAGCAAAAACATCCGTCTACTCAAACTATGGTAATGCTGGAAGTAAATTGCCGTTTTTTTAAAGACCCTGTGTATCTCTTACAGTAGTGTACCCAGGGGTGTAGGATGGTTACACAGAGAAGTTTAAGAAAAACCAATAACTTCAAAACTGTTTTGTGCTCAGAATGACTGTTTAATGCGTTTTTGAAGGCTAAAAATTAGCAAGTTTTCTCCAAAATTTTACACCCCTTGCAAGATCCTGGGTAGCCACCGTCTAGTGCCTGCAGTTGTTTGTGCCGCCAATTGGTGACAGTCTCTTGGTTAAAGACAGATATGGGCAAAGGGGGGCTGAGGGGGTTGACCCCCTCAAGATCTGACCTACCCCTCCTCAGGCGACCGCTACCCCCCTCAGGAATTTTTTGGAAGAACTTTGTATAAAAAGTTATGATAAAACTATGTCTAGAAACATACATGAACCGGGGGTGAGAGAGGTTTACCCCCTCGTCGGCCAATACCCCACCCTCGATCGTTCATACCATACATGTAACTGTGGGTCTGCCCTCCACCCGACTTAGGCTAGACCCCTCCGATTTTTCTCGCAAGTAATTTTTCTAGCAAATTTTTGCGATTTTTTGCAATTTCAGACACAAAAATTGCCAAAATCGCCTGTGAGACAGCACTTTTTGGCTGTATTTCAGCCCAAATTAGCGGTCTTTGACGATTTTTAGCCAAAAATTGCAATGTTTTCCCTCAGCCCCCCATAGGCACTCCTACCCCCCTCAGATCACCCTCAGGAATTGAAGATTCTAGCCCCATCAGCCGAAATGCTAGCCCATGTCTGGTTAAAGCTAGATATTGGATGGTGCTGTAAAAGTTTATCTTCAGGCAAGTCCTCAGAGGGACTGAATGTGTACTTGAAGGACATATGGCCTAGCAGAGATGAAGTAGCTGAGTTTGAAGAGAGCTGTGTCTTGCCAAAATTTTACAGTGAAGCTTATGCAAACATTGAAGTTAGTTTGAAAGGCCTAAAGAAGGACATTTGAGTGAATTTGGTCCGATTTAAGATGGGCAGTCCGGAATGGCAAAGGCTGGATTGTCCCGACACCAAACTCTATCCTTGGGATTCGCAGTCCACTTACATAAAACGACCCCCTTTCTTCGAGAACACGGTCAGTGAGTGGTTAAAGCACCTTTCACTATTCTTCGGATAAACTTCCTCTTCATATTCTTTGGCTGCAGACGGCGCAGCCTCCAGCTCAGGAATCCATAAATGATGCGTACGTTCTGCTGAATGTCGGTGATTCCGTTACCACTGACCACATCTCACCGGCCGGTTCGATTGCACGCACTAGTGCTGCTGCCAGATACCTGCAACATAGAGGGTATACGGTACTTGTTTAGCATCGAATAATATTTGTGGTGTTTAAGAATCGCACCGAAAGATTTCAACACCTACGGTGCTCGTAGAGGACACGATGAGGTGATGGCCAGAGGAACATTTGGCAATATACGGCTGGTCAACAAATTTATGGACAAACCAGGTCCCAAAACCGTCCACCACCCCTCTGCTCAACAGGTAATTGGAATGGTATTGGCCATGCACGTACATACGTAGCATTTTCCCACCTGCTGTTGGCCACTGGGGACTATGGGTGTTGTAAGTTTTACTAGGAGTAGCCAACTGATATAGAGGAGGACAGAGACACAAGGTCCGGCAGCTTCCTTAACAACAACCCTCCCTTTTTTTTGTCGGTGTGTGCAAGACAGCTAAGGTTTGGTTCCCATTTATCTGCTTGCCATTGCTGACTTCAATTGATAAACTTCAAACTTCTTCAAACTTTCGACGGCCTGGGTTGGGCTTTTTGTCGACTACTTCCCATCGCCTCGACAGGTTTCGAACCTACAAACACACCAATTCCGCGGGTGCCGGGGCCGCCGTGACAGACGGTCAGTCAGTCTATGAACTATGGTCAGGGGTCCTGACGGGGATCCCGTTTTGGCGGATAGCATTCTTTGGCCAATTTTTGTATTGAATTTGTGAAAATTTGAAAATGGCTGTAAAACAACTTTTGTTGCGTATTTCAGCGACCGTAGCCTTTTCAGCGCGAAATTCCGGTTGCTAATGCCGGAATGGCTTCATGCTACATATTTTAAAGCGGGCCCGTCCTCTTCGGCAGATGGACTTTTTCTTTCACAAATGATTTGCGCTCTGACTAACGTATTTATTTATCAGATGGACGTTTACGACGCTGCGCAGAAGTACAAGGAAGCCGGCCAAGCCGTAATCATTTTAGCTGGCAAAGATTACGGAAGCGGATCGTCGCGCGACTGGGCAGCTAAGGGTCCCTATCTGCAGGTTAGAACGCTCCACACTACCACCCGTCATCGTCCACAAGTTACAGGGTGTGAGAGCAGTTTTGGCTGAGTCGTTCGAGAGGATTCATCGGTCAAACTTGGTTGGTATGGGAATAGTTCCGTTGCAGTACGTCTCTGGTCAGACGGCTGCCTCGCTCGGTTTGACTGGACAGGAAAGATACACCATTCACCTACCCCAACAACTCCAGCCCATGCAGAAGTTAACTGTAAAAGTATGCGCTATTATTACTTGCATCCACGTAGACAACAGTTCCGACCATGTCAACACTTTTTTGACGACCAAAGTTTTTACTTCTGAAATGGGTTAGTACGCACACACTGGGCTAGGGTGTTTGTTGCCCGAAAATTGTTGTGTAGAGCAGTTTACCTCGATATTTGGAAATTTAAGAAAACGCTGTTAAAGTTTCCATATAAAAATATTTCTAAATCGATATTTCTAAATCGGTCTAAAATTTCAGTTCTTAGTTGGTTTCTTATTACTGATTAGCTACAAATCAACTGGGGCGAATCTAAGTTAAAGCAACTTCTGGAAATCCTCAAATGTTAAAATTAACAAGCTAGATTTTGTCAGAAGCGTGGTTGAAACGCACAGTTAGACACTCCAGACTCAAACGAATGCGGGTTTTCCTGAGCGGAATTTTTCACCGCGAAAAATGGCGAAAATTTGGAGAAGAAAATAGAATTTTTTGCCCAACATTCAAAATGTTTTCGAATTTTCGACTAAAAAATAATTTTCAAAGAAATTTCGGGAAAATTTAGTGTTCAGTGCGTAGTTGCCTTGAGGAAGGGTGCGTAGTTTTCAAATTGGCTTCTGTCGCTTAAAAACGCCTCAGGAGGCTTCCTAAAGCTTCTGGAAGTTTTTAGTAGAGTTTTATTTTTGCCCTCCCCCGGGCAGCCACCCCATACAGTATACACACACACACACGATATTGTCGGAATTGAACCCAACATGCTGTTGGCTACAAAACCACGGTGTTTAGCTTGACAACGGCAAGTCGTTCGACGTGATATGTCGCTTCGATACAGAAGTGGAATTAACTTACTTCAGACACGGTGGAATCCTGCAGTACATGATTCGGACTATGATTTAACTGGTTTCGCACGTTAGGCAGTCTTTAATACGTTGTTGAAAGTTTTATGGTTTTCTGATAATCCCGGTGTGCCTGACCGGTTAAACAGCGTTAGATTATAAAGAAATTGTTTCATACACTACTATAACATGTGCTTAAAGTAGACAGAGAAACATAATTAGCTAACTTAGAAGTGCGAGGGAATTATTGCGGTGGTGTACGTTTTACAGAGAATGAGGTAGCATCTAAATGGTACCGCATAATTCACAATCTCTGGCAAAGGCACGCGAACTGACTAGTAAATACTGGTATCTTATAACTACACTGAAACAAGTGAAAGCTCGAACCGAGATGTCACAAAACCACGCTAAAACGGATCAATTTTCAAATACATAAAAGGAATTGTTCTGCGTTTGTGCGTTTTCTGAGACGGTAAACTTGTACACACTCAGGCATGACGAACTTGTTTCGATTTGTCGATGCCCAGCAGAAATTCGGCCACTCCAATGAAATAAAACACCTGAGCAATTCCAAACAGAGGCGCCATCACTAAGATTCGCGTCCAGGCACCTTTGAACAGTGCTTTGTACCCTTCCTGACGTAGTATCGTACTAAACCAACCAGTAGCTAACGTTCCCCAGAAAGTATTATTATTATTATTGTCTTTATCTTACGTGAATGCATTGACAACTCCACTGTATTCAGTTTCTCCAGCACCGCGTTTGATCAGCTGCAGTCTCGTTTTAACAACTGCAGTGAACAGACGGTTGAATGCTTGGCATCACAATCACACTGGGCTTACCGTCTAACGGCGTTACAGAGAAAGACGCCACAGCACCGGCCCCCAAGCCAGCCAGTAAAGTGCCCCAAAACACAGCATCGCCGCTGCCATCCGCCTTTCTAGGACTCTGAAATTTTTTTTATGATGAGGAGTCTGAGAGTAAGCCCGACCCCCGACCGGGACAAAATACGAGCTTTTTCGCAGGTTCTAGCAGGCGATTTTTACTACAGTCAGGCACATAACGCCTTTTATGGTACCGGTCGGTACCGGTACCGGTACCGGTACCTAGGGTAGTGGTACCATATATGGTACCGGCACCATTTATGGTGCCCCCACGTTCGGCAACTGTGGTGGTACCATATAATATGGTACCCCTACCCATTGCCATGGGTGCCGGTACCATATATGGTACCACTACCTTATATGGTACGAAATCTGAACAAAGTGGTATGGTACCGGTACCGGTAACAACGCGAAGGTAGGGGTACCATATATGGTACCACTAAAGGCCCCGAACGTGGGGGTACCATATATGGTGACGGTACTTATATGGTGTCGGTACCATAAACGGCGTTAAGTGCCTGACTGTAGTAACCCCCGAAGTTCGCTCAGTCGGCGAATGACTGGTTACGAGTAGCAAATCCAATGAAGGACTTACCATGGCGTCGAGATATGCGAACAGTGGAAAATAGATAACAGAGAATGTAACATCTCTGGCCATGGTGGCGCCGGTTCCACGATACAATCCAAATATTCCTTTGGTTTTAAGTAGATTCAGAGTAATCTGAGTGGCACTCACTCTCTGCACTGCTGTGCCGTCTTTGGCCGCTAAACATCTCCGCAGATACAGCACTCGTTCTAATTCAAAATGCGCACCCACTCTTCCAGCGTCCTGCAGCTGAATTTTGAGCAACTCCATAGGCGTTGTGATGATGATTTGGCAGAATCCGGCCCCGCCGCCTGCTACCATGCCTTTCCATATGGGCAGTGGCTTTCTGTAATAAATTGTGCGCCTACATTACAGGCTGAACAATCGACCTACCCGTCACTACTGGAGAGCAAATAACGGAAGGTGTCGTTGCAGACAAGTTTGATAGCCTTCTCTGGAGTAATCAGTAAGGTGTTAACGCCCCAACCTACACAGATAAACCTTAGAGCTAGAGCTAACCAACTCGCATGCTATGTGGTAAGACGTTGAGAAACAGTTCATAGCAGCTTTAGTCGAACGAACCTTGATACATGCCGCGCAAGCCACCTTTCGTCCAGCTCTTACGGAAACAATCGTAGCTAAAAGGATGTCAATGTACGTGTTTGTGCCAGACAACAAGAAACCACCCACATGCCACTGTACATGCGTTTGCCGTCGGGCCCAACTTGCTGATTTTGTAGCCGTGTTTTAACCAGATCCATTGGAAATACGCAAGTCACACCGACGATGCCAGCTATGCCTCCATTCAACACCTTGGGGCCCAATCTAGAAAATCACAATAACAATACTCTTGGGACGGGAGCAGTAGAAAACTGCCGTTCTCACAACCGGAGAACCTCTCCACCAAAGTAAGGGCACCTACGCGAACGTCCGCTTTTTTTCGCCTGTGTTCGGAGGAGCCATTGGTGGTACTCAGGTTGGCCAACGGATGGATGATAGCTAAAAACATAAGATAAGATGGCCAACGGTTGTGCAGTTGCAACCGGGGTCAAAAACAGCGAGGCAAACCCTAATCTGCACGAGCGGTGCGAGCAGTGCGAGCCGCACACACCATAACTCAAACGGCGCTGCAACGCTTAGAATTTTCGTCAAATTTAAACTGCTAAGTACTGGAACTCTGCTTCAAGTCTCCATGTCTACCATTCATTGCCTTCCAGATGGCAAACCCTAATCTAGCGATGCCAACTCCTAAATCAACGACACCAGTGCTGGCGGCAGTAGGAAGAAAACCCCCCAGCCGGGGGCGTGGCTAGAGGGATTACTGTAGTCGATTTCAATTTTTGGCTGGTGTGAACGTGAAGTTCGTTTTGCCAAAATCGCATTGTTTTTATGGTGCGATGAAGCTGGGGTAGAATACTGAAAGTGCTCTGTCGTCCTAATTAGTGGAAGTTAGTCATCCAAATATAAGTTGTTGATCAGAAAATCTGGTTGTTTTGTGTCGTCGAAGAGTGTGAGCGATTATGGCGGAATAGTATCAAGAATTATCGAACGGATGGCCTACCTAGCTGATAGAACGGCTCCAGCAAGACGGTTTAACTGAACTAAACTCACTTGCACCTGCCTTGGATGAGGAAGGCGGACAAAATCGTGTTTGGCGTAACAATTTTCAGGTTAGTTAGCACCTTCATCTTTTTAATGTTTAAAATGACTTATACTATAGACTTCAGTGTCTCGCTCGTCAGTTCGTGAGCAAGGGCATCGTTAATAGGAAGATCTTTATGTTAAGACTAGTGTGTGTGTTTGTTTATTAAGTAGCGACCGACCGTTAGTACCACGAATAGCGCTTATTCCGATCCGATCCGATGTGTGTCCGTGCCTTTCGGCCTGCGATCAGACTCGAGGTCCATTTCGCTTCCCCGTGATTCGTCATCTCGGACGTTGCCCTTCTTTCACTGCCAGCCACTCCTAGCCATGCTGCTGGGTGCCGGTCACCAGGAGGGCGGCCGGCGTGTCGATGCCATGATGCTGACAGCTCCCGACGGCCGCCGGTGCCCCATATGCCAGAGGGCTCCCGGCATGGTTGGTTTCTCAGACAGCTTCTGACATCGTAGATCTTCTTCCAAACGCGGCATGCTTTGTGGAGCGGCTTCGGTGCAACGGCAGATCCAGTCGGTTCCCATTTTTACCTACTCGCTGTAACCAGCTTTCGGTGGCCTGGGTGGAGCGTTGTGCCGACGACCAACTCTTTGCAGCAAGAAACTTGCCGCGCCGAGAGGATGAACGACTACAACCGCTAGGGATGTAGGGGCCGCCGTGACTCAGAGGCAGCGAGCTACCCACTGAGCCAACGACGCGGCCTAGCGCTTATTTTGCCAACAGTAGACCTCAGTCCGCGGTATTTGCGCATATATACCCTGTAAGAATCGGACGCATGGCGGAGATTTCTTTAGAACGTTCTTCCTGAGCCTAAGACTAAAAAGTCGGGTAGTCGGTAGGGCGAATTGGCCTCCTCTGTTTACCGCAACGCCAAACGGGTTCATGCAGAATATTTACGCGCTGATGTCCGCGGCCGGAGAACGAAGTGCTAAGTTTATTCAAAGAAGCCAGCCTGGATGGAGGATACAAACGACGACAATTCTTTGACTATACCGGCCATACATGTACCAGGTCGTCCGCCGAAGGGGGAGGGGAGTCTGGCGCCGGCCGGGGGTCTGAGCCCAAATTTTTGGAGAGGGGTTGGGCTCTAAAAACGCTCAAAAATCGAAAAAATCGCAATTTTCTGGCAAAAAAATCGCTAATTTGGGCTGAAATACAGCTAAAAAGTGCTGTTTTGCAGGCGATTTTGGCAATTCTTGTGTATGAAATTGAAAAAATTAAATGTGCTCAAAAATTACTTGCCAGAAAAATCGTCTCAAGGGGTCCCATCCGGGGGTCTGGCCTAAGTTGGGTGGGGGCAGACCCTGTGTTACATGTATGATACCGGGGTGGGACGGCGGACCAAAAAAGTAGTTCGTTTTGTTACCGTTATGGGTTATTGGCTGTAGGATGTACGTGCGACGATCGGTCCATACCGGGTGCACTGAGTGATGGTTGTCTTAGGTGTATATTGTTTTTCTCGCTTTAACTTAGTGTACGAAGATGCAGTTTCTTTAGGCAACGGCAGCGTCCTAAAGCGCGAAAGCAGTAGCAGAATGTCGACTGAACCGGACATGGCGGCTGCTTTAAGAGCTCGGCGATTATGACAGAGAACTGGCCTTGCGACGGCTAATTCAGAGTTGACGCCATTGCCGGCCCTAACTGCTATCTCCACAGACAATTGACACAGTTGTTTCCACTGTCTACGATGACGGAGAACAGCTGCTGGCAGGCAGCGATGAGTAAATATGTAAGGTACGACATTTTGATTTAACCGTCTTAACCCGTTACACTCTAAACAATTTTGTATTCATCTGAATGAATAAAATTAGGACTTGTTGTTCATAATTCCATTGTTGGGATCAAGTTAGGTTAAAAGTTTCTCAGATTACAAAAAAATGCAAGTTACTAGAGGTGTTCACGAGCCTAAAAAATCTCGGCTCGGCTCAATTTGGGTCAGCTCTCTCGTTCAGCCCGTTTATGCGTACCTGCAAGCTAGCTCGGTACTGGTACCATATAATATCGATCCCTGGCTGCAATTATTAAACACTACCCATGATTAGCGATCGACCGGAATTTCGGTTCCGGTGCTGAAGGGTGTCGGAACTGGAACTTTTTGACTTTCCGCTCTTTTTGGAAGCAAACCTCCTAAATTCCATGCAATAACGCTAAACACTATTAATAATCACCTAAAAACTTTGTTTTAGACAACAATTTTGATTGGGGTAATTCCGGTCCGGTTCCAGTCGGAATTTTGGTTCCGGTCGATCGCTACCCATCAGTTGACTGAAAACGTGATCTATTATATTTATTCTCGGTTTAGTCTCCGGATTGGTTGGTTGCCGACTTGAACTGAAGATGAAGATGAAGCGCTTCCAGCCTGTCAAGTTAAACTGAAAAAGCCTTCGTTCAGACGATACTCTCACAGTTCTCTAGTGGAAGTCTCTGCGAAACTGCACTTGAGATCTTGATTATGCATTTGTTGCCAGTGGTTAGAAGATTTGTCTGTCTGCGTGCACCATAGTTTTTCTTTGGTAAAATAAGTACGTAAAGACCGTACGTACAACACCAGAAGTAAATCATTGTCGAAGTTTTTGTTCTGACAGCGTATCGTTTGTCTGTCGATGAGTGATGCCAAGGTGTCGTGCCAGTGCTTTTGTAACAGAGCCTACTTTCTCAGAAAATTTATTCAACTGTACGTAGAAAGGTAAAAAGTTACGCAGCTCAATCAGACTTTGACGATCACGCAAATGCTAGCTCATGGTAGGTAATCTCCCCCAATTTGACGACTAAGCCTTTTTATTGATCGGACCTAGACGAAATCGTCGAATTTTCAGAGTCTGGTTTTAGGGAGGCCTATATGTACATAATTAAACATTGTTTTTTTCGAGAGGAACAACCCACCGCAAACCTGCTTTGTCATCCATAGTTACTAAAAGAAAAAACAGTTATATTTTATTTTTCGGTATCTTATGAATGCCGTGGCTTTCACGATTCTCTGCCACCAACAACATAGCGTTTTATGCCATTCCTAACATTTTGCGCCTACATTTTTCCACATGAATCTAAATTCTGTAAGTAAATTATTCGTTGGCAATGATTCAAATACAACTGCTAAACACTTCTAATTTATAGCGGTAGTTGCGCAAAAATATGTTCTGCTTTCGTTGCATACATGTGCATGGGGGGTGCCCAGGGGGGGACAGGGGGGGACGAAAATTAAAATCTACCAAACGTTGCTAGGGTCTGCTAGAAAGCCTCCAGATGCGTTTTTAAGCCACAGAAATCAATTTTGGCAACTACGCAACTACGCACCCTTCCTCCAGGCAACTACGCACCAAACCCGAATTTTTTTTCAAATTTTCCTAGAAAGATTCGATTTTTTGGCAATGTTTCTACCAGAAAAGTTATTTTTTTGGCAATTTTTTACCGAAAATTTGGTTTTTACCGCAAATTTTTGAATTTTAACCGGAAATTTCGTATTTTTAGCCAAAATGTTGGACAAAATTCAAATTTCCCGCCAAAATTTTTGGGCGAAAATTCAAATTTCCCGCCAAATTTTGAATTTCCCACCGAAAATTTGCACCTATATCCAGGCAACTACGCACGGAGACCTGGCTGTCCCTCCCTGAGCCGCCGACCATGCACATGTATGTTTCGTTGCAATTGCAGGTGCTGATAAATGCGTTTGCTATTTTTGAACTTCCCGCGCCACTTTACTACACACCGCGCGGCGCTACAGTAACCCTAACGGCGGCCATCTTGTTGGGGGGTTTTTTCCTATAATCGTGCTGGCTGGTGGGGGACAGCGACTTGTACTGTTGCGAGATCAATAAATGCGGTTTTGAGTTTAAACCACGGCCGGGCCAGGATTGCGATTACTAAGTGTTCGGGATGCCAAAAACGACAACTACCACGATTACCAAGCGATTTTTTGTTCAATTAACCACCAATCATGTGGTGAAAGACCAATGAAAAGTGGTAGGTCAGCGGGTTGTCATTAATTGTCTCTGCACGAGAAAACGGGCCAAAAGTGATACACTGGCGGGTCAAAAAAAATTCAAAATCGTTTCTGAAAGTTCTAATATCGATGTTCTAGGACAGTTTTCGATGCAGAAAACGAATCTGGTATGCAAAATTTCCTAGCTAAATTTTTACTATAGTTATGGTTGAGGAAACCTTTTGAGCCAGACCAAATTATTTTTTCTGAATCAGTGAAATTAAATACTTTGAATTAGTCAAAACGGGAACGCTGAATCTCGTGGTGTTCTTCGTTTCAACCAGAACCTTCGAGAAATGCGATTTTTCAGCACTTGAAAATTTCATTCGAGCATATCTCAAAAACTAGGCAAATTCATTCGGTGCTGTTTACAGTTCTAAACACTTCGTAACATAAGCTTTCGATCCATAAAAAAATATTGGGGGGTCATCGATGGTAGACGGCCACTTTATAGCCTCTGAAGTTTGGGTGTCAGTAAAATTCTGCCTATTTTTTACTTTTTCGGTTTTAACCAACACATTCAAATGACTGGTGTTTCGTCTGATGTATTCCTTTTACAAAATGACTTATACCGTTGAAGAGGGCTTGATTTGTAGATTAATTTGATGTATTTATGTTAGACAATAGAGCTAGTATACCAGCAAAAAATAGTTTTCTGTTGTCAGATTCCAGAACTATTTCTGTGCATAATTCAAGCGTTTTTGCAAACATCTAGAAAAGATGGGAATTCATTATTCTGTATTGGGTTGAACTTTATGCTGTGCTCAGCACAAAAAAATGAGACTACCAAAAGCCAACAGTGGAGAGGCAATGGCTCTACTGTCTTCTGCTGCAATGCAGAGTTTGTAGTCCAGACACCAGTGCAACTGAAGTACCAGTTAGCAAAGCACTTTGATAACCTTGATGCACGAGAGCAGAAGAGACTGGCTACAACCTGTCTGCCTTGTCTGCGTCTGTGGTGTAGTGGTAGCAACTCTGTCTTCCATGCACCCAGCGTTAGACACATATGTAGTAGGGGTTCGTCCCTGGTGATTGTCTTGCATGTGGCCCTTTATGGGTTCTTTACTGGTCTGTCCCGTGTTTATGTACATTGTAATATACCTTTAACCTGTTCAAGTGGCATTGTGGCGATTCTAACAGTTGCAGCTCCAAACCAAGTATATAATCTATGGCATGACATCTTGGAGTTAGAATACTTGCAAGATGTAACCCACAGCAGCAGAACCCTAAAGTGTGACAGTGAAGAGAGAATTGAAAAACCAAACTGCCTCCAAACAGTGTCTACTACCCATCTAATCAAGCTTTGCCAAGTGTACTGCTCTGAGATTGGCTACAAACATGCACTGTGTGAGCGAGTCCTCTACAAGCTTGTGACCGTATTTGCGGCTTCACTGCAAAAAAATGACAGGGCTAGAAAAAACAACAAGAGTAGATGGGCTGAAGCTTTCGACTGTTTGTTTACAATCCTGACACAGGTTGAACAGCATGGTGGAAACATCCGCGCAGTGAATGCAATTCAATGTGGGTTGAAACAGTTCAAACGGTACTTGAAACCTGACTTTCCTGCACATGTGCGTCAAGGAGGTTTACCTCAATTCAGATTCAAGGAAAATGAAAACGCAGATTATGTCGATTATTGTGGCCAGTGGAAGATCGCGCAAAGAGATCTTGCAGCTCATATCAGGTTTGAGCAAACGACGACATCAAACAGCCCTCAAGAATGCTGAACACAAAGCCCTGGTGTTCCTGTTGAGAAAACAGTGATCATTAGGACCCACTTGCCATAGATCAACCACTTTGCAGAATTTTTGGCCGTATCTTGATGTACAGCATGCAAAATCTGTTGGCGCCAATGAAAAATGTTGTCAAAAGAGTTTCAACATCTGTTAGCATGACGTCAGCATGCTCTAACATTTTCAGCTCCTCCGGCAGATCTTCAAGAAGTCCACGAATCTTCGATCTGGCGGCCAGGCTTGGCAACTTAGGTTGTGAAAGATTTGTACTGTTTATGACATAATCTGTTTGTCATTTGTTTGTGTGTTCTTTGTTACAATAAACTCTTCATTTGATGCCGAGACATTCGTTTTTGTTGTGTGTGGGCCAACCTCTCTATCATTCTTCAAGCCATCCAAACTCTACCAAGCCTACTTCTGCGCTCCCACCACTACCACTCTCTACCACCACCACCACCCCTTCCATGTGTCCACGCCACCATTTCCAGAGTCCAAGCACCACCAAGCCCAAGTTCCATGCCCACAAGCCAACCAGTCCAGTGTACAAATGCCTACCCAGTTCTACGCCCATCCAAGCAGAGTGGTGCCATTCGTTTCCGCCGTTTGTTTCACAAGCCTCATGTCCATGAGTTCCACGTGTCCTTCAAGCAGAGCCCAAGTGAATACAACCCCACCGAATGCCATCTCTCCAATTCCCCATCTCTCCGTTTTCCAACTCTGGTGTGATGAAAGATTTGTACTGTTTATAACACTCACTCGTCTAATCTGTTTGTCGTTATTTGTGTGTTCTTTGTTACAAAAAACTCTTCATTTGTGACCATGCTCACATATACCCACCAATTTTTATTCTTCTGAGTGCTCATCACTCAAAGCAAAAACTGCATAATGTGTCTTGCATGGGCCTCCTTGACGTACATGTGCAGGAAAGTCAAGTTTCAAGTACCGTTTGAACTGTTTCAACCCACATTGAATTGCACCATGCTGTTCAACCTGTGTCAGGATTGTAAACAAACAGTCGAAGGCTTCAACCCCATCTGTTGTTATCAGACCCCCCAGACCCCCCTGTTACATGTATGAATGAAATTTTGAAATTTGAGAAATTTTTAATTATTGTATGAAAAATGTTTTTCAAAGTAAAATATAATTCTATTTTTTTCAAAAATGCCACTTTCGTCTGAAGTTTTATTTAAGGAAATTCTAATACAAATCAAAACTTTTAGTCAGAACAATGCTTGATTTGAGTTTTAAGAGCCGGTTTATATAAGGGTTGACTCTTCCCGGACAAATCTCAACTTCTTGTCTCCGATTTGGCTAAAATTTTGTATTTTGGTATAATTTAACCTAAAAAGCCATTTTATCACCTTCCCGGCCATTTTTGAGAGGGTCACTTTTTCGACCCTCTCACAGATTTCGAGTCATAACTCGGGACCAAATGACCATAGGAACTTGCGAATTGCATATTTAGAATCAGAAAAATATTTTCTTTCAAATGATACACTACTCGACTGCATTACATGAAAAAAAATTTTTTCGAACCCCTTCCGGGACCGATTTGACCCCCACACAGTCATGTTCCCAACTGTTTTATTTCATGGAAATATAGCGCTATGTTTTTGCTTTCGATTACAGAAAAAAAATCGAGAAAAAAAAGGGGGGAGAATTTGAGTTTTTGGGCCTTGAAAGCTAAAAATCAAAAAAATTTTCCTTATGATGGGTTGCACACTGCAAACAACAGAACTTGGTCAGTTTTGAATCGATTTCGGAGACCTTTGGCACACGTATTGTAATGTTCATCTTGCACATAGCGCACAAACCTGGTCCTGGTTGCCGCTGTTTAACACGAGTTTTATGCATATTTTTTTTATTATTTTCAGTTTCACAAACAATTTCTCGGTTTCATTTGATGTTTCCCATGATGGGCGTCCAAATTGTCTTTTTAAAAAGAATTAGAGCTGGAAATCGGGCAGGCCCAACCCAAGCAATGCCTAAGTGAAGGATAGTTGGAAACTTTTGCATTGAACGAACATTCTGCTTACTTGGTACTTACAAGAAGTAAGCATCAATTAGCATTGTGCACTATAACGAATATTTACAGAGACTGCTTAGACTCTGTTACTCTCATTATTTGTTTTCTCCTTAAGCAATGCCATGTAAGATTTGCGCAAGTGTGCATGTGAACAGACTAAAATAAACATTATTGATCCTGGGCGCTGTGGGATGGTGACTGTAAAACTCGTCATATCGACTCAACTATTGACGTATGTACAAATGCAAGCTATAGTCTGTTCAAAAAATATGCAACCTGGCGGATTTTTGCGAATAACTTTTTGGAGACCTCGGGGCGACTTGAGCCTCTTAACCAAAGTTGTAGACAGCATCGAGCTCCTGCCTGGGGTGAATCCTAATCTGCGCTACGTTTCCTCTGAACACTAATTTGCGCAACGTAAAAAAATGAGCTTTTTTTCTAATTGCGATGAAAATTACATAGATGACTGCAGAATTCCATTCTTGAGTCCTTGGCGACTCCAATGATGCTTTCCTGATGTGTCTAGGCCAAACGGATGTGGAGATATGGCCGGTCAAATTATGAAAAAATCGTGAAAAATGGCATTTTTTTACCGATTTACGGTATGAGGGTGAGGTTTTCAGGGTCGGGAAGTGTCAGAATCGATTCCGGCGGTCAAGAATACCCCATTCAGGAAGTTTCACCCAAATCCATCAGTCTGCCTATGTTTCCCACTCTATTTTGTGAAATTTTCAGAAAAACGCCGTTTTTCACGATTTTTCGATGCTTTGACCAGCGATATCTCCAGATCGGTTTGGACTAGACACGTCATGAAAGCATCATTGGAGTCGCCAAGGACTCAAGAATCGAATTCTATAGTCACCTAATTTTCATCGCAATTAGGAAAAAAGCTCATTTTTTGACGTTGCGCAAATTAGTGTTCAGAGCAAACATAGCGCAGATCAGGATTTACCTCAGGCCGGAGCTCAACGTTGTCTACAATTTTGGTTATAAGGCTCAATTCGCCCCAAGGTCTCCAAAAAGTTATTCGCAAAAATCCGCCAGGTTGCATATTTTTTGAACAGACTATAGCTTGCATTTGTACATACGTCAATAGTTGAGTCGATATGACGAGTTTTACAGTCACCATCCCACAGCAGCTAGGATCAATAATGTTTATTTTAGTCTGTTCACATGCACACTTACGCAAATCTTACATGGCATTGCTTAAGGAGAAAACAAATAATGAGAGTAACAGAGTCTAAGCAGTCTCTGTAAATATTCGTTATAGTGCACAATGCTAATTGATGCTTACTTCTTGTAAGTACCAAGTAAGCAGAATGTTCGTTCAATGCAAAAGTTTCCAACTATCCTTCACTTAGGCATTGCTTGGGTTGGGCCCGCCCGATTTCCAGCTCTAATTCTTTTCAAAAAGACAATTTGGACGCCCATCATGGGAAACATCAAATGAAACCGAGAAATTGTTTGTGAAGCTGAAAATAATAAAAAAAATATGCATAAAACTCGTGTTAAACAGCGGCAACCAGGACCAGGTTTGTGCGCTATGTGCAAGATGAACATTACAATACGTGTGCCAAAGGTCTCCGAAATCGATTCAAAACTGACCAAGTTCTGTTGTTTGCAGTGTGCAACCCATCATAAGGAAAATTTTTTGATTTTTAACTTTCAAGACCCAAAAACTCAAATTCTCCCCCCTTTTTTTCTCGATTTTTTTTCTTTAATCGAAAGCAAAAACATAGCGCTATATTTCCGTGAAATTAAACAGTTGGGAACATGACTGTGTAGGGGTCAAATCGGTCCTGGAAGGGGTTCGAAAAAAAATTTTTTCCTGCAATGCAGTCGAGTAGGGTATCGTTTGAAAGAGAATAACTTTCTGATTCTAAATATGTAATTCGCAAGTTCCTACGATCATTTGGTCCCGAGTTATGACTCGAAACCTGTGAGAGAGTCGAAAAAGTGACCCTCTCAAAAATGGCCGGGA
The DNA here is from genome assembly GCA_030248155.1 of Sabatieria punctata. NCBI lineage: Eukaryota > Metazoa > Nematoda > Chromadorea > Araeolaimida > Comesomatidae > Sabatieria > Sabatieria punctata. The sequence continues at coordinate 21,338 of JASANB010007407.1, read as the reverse complement.
AGCTGATAAAACGGCTTTTTAGGTCAAATTAAACCAAAATACAAAATTTTAGCCAAATCGGAGACATAAAGTTGAGATTTGTCCGGAGGTTAAGGAGCAAAAGTCGATTCCTAGAGAAACCGGCTCTTAAAAGTTTATCTACAGTTTGCCAGCTAAAACGCCTGAAACGTTCCTCCATGTACATAAGAAAATTTAGCCTATTGTATCACAACAAAGAAAAACACAATATTCCATACCTGCCTATGTGTTTTATATAGCTACCTATATCTTAAGCATGTGAGAATGAGAACGATGCCTACTTAGGCCTAAAAGCTATCCTGTTTGGATTTTCAGTCGCTAATAACGTTCGATAGATAAGAAACGGTACTCAAAACATGTTACAGCAAAAAATAATAGCATCGAATAGTAAAAATATGCGGATACAATGGTCGAAATTGGCACTAATACTGGCAAAAAGCTTAAAAATACTAGAAAATTACTTACCACAAAATTCCCCCAAGAATTCCCCCAGATTTTGCAAAAATCCCCCAAATAATTCCCCCACTCCCCCAAACGAAATTTCTCCCCCAAACGCAAAAAATTCCCCCAATTTTGGGGGAAATTCCACCAACCTGGCAACACTGAGAGACATCACAAAAAGCTGACATCCCTTGGTGGCTCTTTGCGATCAGCGTGGCAAAACTGGAGATGCTTCTTGAACTCTCTCAGCTTCTGCAGTGCTCTCAGATGCGATATCCTTTGGCTCATCATCATAGATGCGTCTCATGCGGTGTGCATTCCAGAGTTGACCACTGACAGTTCGTACATCCAATCCCCCATCACTTTGGCAACAGTGAGTGGCTCTGACCATGGACTGCACTGCCGTTTGACATGTACTCTGTCTCCGTACCTGTATGGCCCTCTTCTGTGGATTGCGATGGCTTTTCCTGACTGGGTCTCGCTGGCATTGTTTTCATTCTGAGTGGCTTGCGTTCTCTCTTCCCTTGTCCTTCTTGAACGTACAACACCGAAATCCAAACGAAATTTGAATCCAAAGAAGAGTTCTGCAGGCGAAGGAGCATTGCTTGCATGTCCCGTTGCTCAGAAGTGCGCAAGTAGCTCCAGGAAACCATCGTACCATGACAGTTTTCCTTCTGCGAACGTATGCACTTCATGCTTGAGGTAGCGATTGAACACTTCCACAAAAGCATTCTGCTGTGGACAGTAGACTGGCGTCAACTGGTGCAGAATATCGTGGCATTGCAAGAACCGCTTGAAGAGTGTAGACACAAACTGTGGTCCATTGTCAGAGATCAACTTGGCTGGATTCCCATAGCAACTAAAGAGTTCTGCCAACCACTTGATGACCAGCTGTGATGTCAGTTGTGCAGAGTAGCTCAGGAAAACTCGAGTAGTGATCGATTATGACAACAATGAACTGTTGGTGCTTTGGTGCATCAACAAATGGACCAGTGATATCAATCGAAACTTCCTCCCTGATTTGTCTGGGACATGGGGATGCATGGCAGGTATGTGCAGTTTTGGGTCAGACTTGCCAGAGTGTTACATGAAGGCTTCTGCTCCTTTGTCCATCGCTGGCCACCAGTATGTTTCTCGGAGCTTCCATTTGAACCGAGCGATGCCAGGATAACCACTGTGTGCTCTTGTCAGGAGAGTTTTGCACAGTGAACTTGGAACGAGCATTCGGCACTTGTCTCCATGGACTCTGCAACCCTCTTCCATTGAGAGTTAATGCGCTGTTTAACGCTGCTTTGTAATATAGAGGTTATTGTACTTAAATTAGGAGTTAGTCTCTGGGCCAATCGAGTTTCAGTATTCATTCAGACCCAAAAATGAAACTTTGGAGGGCTCAAAGTTGGAGAACTAATACGTATGGATAGGTTATATAACCATCGCAAAGGATATCCCGATTCGACGCTCCACGCTCGAGATACGGCCTTCTGAAAATCGGTCCGCTTAACTATGGGACCAAAATTTCAAAATCGAATTTCTAGCGCACTAATCAGTGTTGGGACTTAAAAATTGGGGGTTTAGGGTAACTTTTAGAGTACTTTCAGAATCAAGGTCGAATTCCATTTTCAATGAAAAAAATTTTTTTCGACCCCCTTTGGAGCCCCCTAGCTCGTCTGGAACCTCGCCTACACCGTTTTTTTTATTTCAGAATATTGTAGCGCTATCAATTCCCCACAGTTTAGTATAAGCCACATTGGCTGACCCGTGGAAGAAAGTGGTGAAATATTGCTTCAAAGTTGAAAAATCCTCAAATTTTTAGTTTTGGTACTGCACCAAAATTTCCTGCTGGAGTTTCTAGCGCACTAATCAGTGTTGGGACTTAAAAATTGGGGGTTTAGGGCAACATTTAGAGTACTTTCAGAATCAACGGTCGAATTCCATTTTCAATGACAAAAAATTTTCGACCCCCTTTGGAGCCCCCTAGCTCGTCTGGAACCCCCTCCCTACACCGTTTTTTATATCAGAATAGCTCCAAAGGGGGTCGAAAATATTTTTTCATTGAAAATGGAATTCGACCGTTGATTCTGAAAGTACTCTAAAAGTTACCCTAAACCCCCAATTTTTAAGTCCCAACACTGATTAGTGCGCTAGAAACTCCAGCAGGAAATTTTGGTGCAGTACCAAAACTAAAAATTTGAGGATTTTTCAACTTTGAAGCCATATTTCACCACTTTCTTCCACGGGTCAGCCAATGTGGCTTATACCAAACTGTAGGGAATTGATAGCGCTACAATATTCTGAAATAAAAAAAACGGTGTAGGGGGGGGTTCCAGACGAGCTAGGGGGCTCCAAAGGTGGTCGAAAAAAATTTTTTTCATTGAAAATGGAATTCGACCTTGATTCTGAAAGTACTCTAACAGTTACCCTAAACCCCCAATTTTTAAGTCCCAACACTGATTAGTGCGCTAGAAATTCGATTTTGAAATTTTGGTCCCATAGTTAAGCGGACCGATTTTCAGAAGGCCGTATCTCGAGCGTGGAGCGTCGAATCGGGATATCCTTTGCGGTGGTTATATAACCTATCGAGACATGTTAGCCCACCAACTTTGAGCCCTCCACGCCAAAGTTTCATTTTTGGGGTCTGAATAAGGCAAAGGACCAAGACTCGATCGGTTCAGAGACTGACTCTTAAAGCTCTCGATTAGCTGAGTGGGAATGGGAATATGATGGTCCGAACTAGGGTTGAATGCTGTAGTATGCAAATTTTCTAACTTTGAACGCTGCTTCGTAACATAGACGTTATTGTACTAAATTAATTAAAGGTCTCAATTAGCTGAGTGGGAATACGATGGTCCGAACTGGGTTGGATGCTGTAGTATGCAAATTTTATGCAAATTTTCTAACTTTTTAACGCTGCTTAATAACATAGACGTTTTTGTACCTAAATTAAAGGCCTCGATTAGCTGAGTGGGAAAATGATGGTCCTAACTGGATTGGATGTTGTAGTATGCAAATTTTCTAACTTTTTAACGCTGCTTCGTAACGTAGACGTTATTGTACTTAAATAAAAGGTCTCGATTAGCTGAGTGGGAATATGATGGTCCTAAGTGGATTGGATGCTGTTGTATGCAAATTTTATGCAAATTTTCTAACTTTTTAATGCTGGTTCGTAACATAGACATATTGTACTTAAACTAAAGGTCTCGATTAGCTGAGTGGGAATATATATGATGGTCCTGAGTGGATTCCAAGTGTAGTATGCAAATTTTATGCAAATTTTATAACTTTTTAAAGCTGCTTGGTAACATAGACGTTATTGTTCTTAAATTGAAGGTCTTGATTAGCTGAGTGGGAATATGATGCTGTCAACAAATTTGCATAAAATTTGCGTATTTTACTATCGAATCTAGTTGGGACCACTATATTTGAACTTAGGTAAAGGAGAGCTTTTGATTGAGCACAAACATGGCTATGGTAGCATGCAGCATTCAGGAATTAGAAAGTTAGCATACTTAAGCTAAGTATGCTTAGGTTAAGTATACAAATTTTTTAACATTTGAATGGTGCATTGTTGCATAGACGTGTTTGTGCTCAATCAAAAGCTCTCGTTTAGACAATTTCAAATATGATGGTCCTGAGTGGATTGGATGCAAATCGTTATTGGTGGAGTGTGCAAATATTCGTGAGTGGATGATTGGTGTAGTACATACATGTAACAGGGGGGGTCTGGGGGGGGGGGTCTGCCCCCCACCCGACTTAGGCCAGACCCCCCCGGTTGGGGCCCCCCCCCCCCCCCCCCGAGACGATTTCACCGACCCCCCCCCCTCCGATTTTTCTGGCAAGTAAATTTTCGAGCAAATTTTTGCAACTTTTTACAATTCCACACACAAAAATTGCCAAAATCGCCTGCAAAACAGCACTTTTAGCTGTATTTCAGCCCAAATTAGCGATTTTTGGCGATTTTTAGCCAAAAAATTGCGATTTTTTTCGATTTTTGAGCGCTTTTTAGTGCGCACCCCCTCCCCCAAAATTTTGGCTCAGACCCCCCCGGCCGGCGCCAGACCCCCCCCAACCCCCCCTCCCCCCATCGGCGGATGACCTGTTACATGTATGGTGTAGTATGCAAATTTTGAGCAAATTTTGTAACTTCGCAGCATAGACGTTATTGTACTTAGATTAAAGGTCACGATTAGGCGAGTGGGAATATTATGGTCCGAGTGGTAATCCATTTGGAGTGTGAGATTCTAGGGGTCTATGTTTTGGCAGCACCACTGAACACAGAGATGGAGCGTAACGATGTGCGAATCATACATGTGTATAACAGTCAGGCACTTTACACCGTTTATGGTACTGGCACCATATAAGGTGCCGGTGCCATATATGGTACCCCCACGTTTGAGGACTGTGGTGGTACCATATATGGTACCCCACATTCGGCCACTGTGATGGTACCACTTCATTCAAATTTCGTATATATTATACCGGCACCAGTGGCGTATCCAGGATTTCGGAAACGGGGTGTAAAATTTTGAAAGTGCCTGGTTGGGCCGCTGCCCAAGCAGGGTAAGAAAATTTAGCAAAATTTGCCTTCAAAAACGCGTTTAAAACACATTCCGGGCTTGAAATTAACAGAAATTACAAGTTTTAGTGTTTAAAGTGGCCTGGTTGGGCTTCTGCCCGACGAGGGCGAGAAAATTTTGAAAATTTAGCCTTCAAAAACGCATTTAAAAGGCATTCTGAGCACAAAATAGACAGTTTTAGTACATAATTCATTACTTTCGCTTATTTTTGACAGACTTTCTCTTCCTACCTCCACCGCAAAGGGGGTGTACCCACTCTACACCCCCTGGATGCGCCACTGACCGGCACCTTACAGACTGTATATGGTGCCAGTACCATAAATGCCGTAAAGTGCCTGACTGTATAAGGCCTGTCTGGTGAAGGTGGAGGCGGTTGGGGGTCTGTAACTGGCCAGTGCTGATCTGAGGTTGGACAAGCTAATAAAAGTTTCGGAAATCTCGGCAAAGTTTCACTTTGCCTCGCAAAGTGGCAGGGTGCCTAGTTTTTAGATAAAAGGATCGGAAACCTATTTAGGCCTAATGGTACTTACAGCATGGCCGAGAAATAATCCTACAGTATAAGGGATTCTTCAAAAGCTTACCTTAAATAAGGTAACAAAACAGTTAAGAGTAAAAATATGGGATCACACAGTCTAATTTTTTAGTAAGACTAAAGAACATTGCCTAAAAAGTAAATCCGGCGTTCAGGTCGACCTTTCTGATTCTGTGGCAACAACTTAAAATTGGTGTTGAAATATAGCCGTTTTGTTTGTGAACGCCGGATTTGGTTTTTTGGCCATGTTCTTTAGTCTTACTCAAAAATTAGACTGTGTGTTCCCATATTTTTACTCTTAATTGTTTTGTTACATTATTTAAGGTAATGTTTCGAAGAATCCCTTATACTGTAGGATTATTTCTCGGTCATACTGTACGTACCATTAGGCCTAAATAGGTTTCCGATCCTTTTATACTAGACTGTATGTTATCCAAAAACTAAGCACCCTGCCACTTTGCTAGGCAAAGTGGAACTAGTGGAACGTTTCATCAATCTCTCAAGAATTTATTTATTTTTCATTTTCATTTAAAAAGGGATTCATTCAAGACGGTTGAGATTTGCAGTTGGTACAATAAAAAATCTGCGGGGTTGTTTTTTTTGACGGACCCTGTATTTTTGCCTTCAGTAAAATGATCCATTCTCATATAGAACTTGATCGTGTAGCTGAACTTTTTGGTATTTATCAAAAAAGTATAGTTCTAAAGATTCTTTAAGTTTTACGGCAAATTCCCGATTTCTACTGATGGAGGTGCTGCTGCTCTTAGAGTGCAGTTTCAGGGCTGCTCGAACCCTACTTTCTCTATCTGTGTGTTGTCATATGCGATAACTAATGTAATTTTGATGTTACAGGCACGTCGCGTTGTTCCGCACAAGTTGGTTTTGACACCTACAATTTTAGTGAATTAAATCTGTAAAACACCGTTTTTCATGTTAACGCCGCTTCTAACAGCTAACTTTTTTGTTACGTAGTTGCGCAGATTGCTGTGAAGGTTGAACAGATTCTATTGTAATTCAGTCAGTCCTCAATATGTGGGATTGTGACAGGACGGGAAACACAGTCTTCTGCTTTGATTAGGGACTGTGATCATAGAACTTTTCTTCAATTTTTGCTAACATCATAACATGATCAAATCAAAATCTCTGCATTACATACACAGAGCTGTTCCGGTCTAAAATGGGTTGAGTTACTTATATAGTAACTACAATGTATACGGTATAGCTACTGAAGTCACTACTTACTATAGAGCTCAACAGACTAATTTCAGTTGTGCCAGTCAGTACGAGTTCTGTTCTGGTTGCTTGGGAAGCAGAATTTCTTTCTAACTCGCATGCTGACTAAAACATCTCAAAATGGGTTCAAATACTACGTTAAAGGCTGTTTTGGAGTATGTACGCATGCATGAGCGGTGTGCTGCGTGCGTCATGCTCATGAGAGTCCTAGCCTAGGCGTCAATCATAAAGTCAGCGCAGATTTCTGTTTAAATTTTTCACACTGACCAAAAATACAGGTTCTAACTGAAACAGCTACGGTATTACCGAGAAGCTGCGCGGAAACATAATTACTAAACTTAAAATGACTACAATCTCACAAACAAAAACAGAAAGAACAAAAAGAAAGTGGTTATCGGTTTTATTCTGTCAAAACCGCGCGAAGCTTTGGGTAGCTGCAGCAATTTTGGCGCTTTGTTATTCGCGTTTAGCGAACATTTTTTGATAATGTCGCTCTTCTTTGTACGTTCAGTAGGAAACAACAATATTTAGGTCCTATATTTGAATGATTGTGATTGATCTATCCTCTCTTCTCTTTTTTTGTTTGTGTTTCTTTTTTGATTTTTTTATTCTGTTTGTAATGAGATTTTCATTAATCTAATCTTATTTTTAAATTTAATCATTAATTTAGAGCGTTTTGGAACTACGGCATATCTAGGATAGACTCTTTATTTTCTAATCTAGGGCACTGTTGGTTGAATATAAAACGACTTCGTTAATCGCGTGTTTGTTCGTTTGTTTTCTCTTGGAATGTAGTGGGAATATAACTAATTTCTAATAATATTGGCCTTCGGAATTAACTCGTAACGGCAGATAGCTATGTAGCTAAGAAGTGGCGACAAACTACGATTGGTCACTTGGTTTTTTGCGAAGTTTTTACTGTGCTCAACCGTGAGAACGCCGTTGTGCAAAGTTCATCATATGGTCCAACAAGATCTACCATAATGTTGTGCTGGTACCTATATTATTAAGCCTGAAAGCCTTTAATAGAGTCACCATAAATGCAAAAGGCCCAGACGAAGTTTTTTGATTCGCGCCAATATCCGATCCTGCCAGAATTTGCTGTGTGGCGTATAATTAGTGGAGGAGGCCTTCGGTGGTTAATTGTATTTTGGTGTCGGGAGGGCCCAGATCTTCAGAATTATAAATGACAACGAAAATGCTTATTTTTTTGGCTTGAGACGTTACTGAAGCGCAAGGTCTATTGATCGATTCTTTCAGGGAATTGCGGGTGTGGAGAAGAAGAAAGCGATCACATAAATCTGCCTGCATTATATGGTTGCGCAGTGTTTGGCAGGTTGTACACCGAGACACAGGAAGCGGAGGAGTTTTATCAGCGGTGATGACCAAAATGAGCTTGGACGACGCATCCCCGGCCAGCACCAGCAACGAACATGACATTCAGTGGAGATTCTCCCAGATCAAAGGCAGCATCGACATCGATGAAACCCCCACCGACGGTAATCTTTCTACCTCGATCATTCTTTTCTTGCTTGTCCTGCTGCGCACAAGATGCTATCTTGCTCCTTCATCCACTTCCAATCTTAATGTGCAAAGGTTCAATTTGACGAGAATTATTAGTATTTGTTTACCCTGAAAAATTATAATTTTCGACGAAATGTTAAAAATCAGATTTTTAACGTAGTGAATGAAGATGTGCGAAAGTTTATTGCCGTCTTTGTGGTTCTCTGGAACCGGCGGCGAAATTGCTACATCGATTTACACGCAGATCAACAGTTATGCAAATCTTAACTCCGGAATTATTGACGGCGTTTCCCGAAACTGGAACGCAGTTGCCAAGGCTTCATCATTATTTCAGTCTACTATCGTAAATTGCGAAATAGCGTTAGACTTCCACGTGAGATTTCAGCTTTGATCAAAATTAGGTTCTTATTCAAATTTTTTAAATGGATTTATTAATTGAATGTTAAGCTTAAACGTAGATGTTTAGATAACGTTTAAGGTTTCCTGACGCGTTCTGATAGCGTTTAATAGACTTTTATTTTTGGGCGTCTAACTCGCCTGAGCTCGCTCAGAAAACGTTCTTTCAGTTGCCATAATGTTTTCGAATGTGCAAGTAAAACCTACGGTTTTCTTAAGCAGGGCGGCCCCGTCAAATCTGACCCTTACTTTTTATTGGTTCATTTAAAAGTCCTATGCAAGGATTTAAAACAGAAGTATTTTCGCATACATGTAACAGATCATCCGCCGAAGAAGGGGAGGGGGTTGGGGGGTCTGGCGCCGGCCGGGGGAGTCTGAGTCCAAATTTTTGGGAGGAGGATTGGGCACTAAGAAACGCTCAAAAATCGAAAAAAATCGCCTTTTTTCGGCTAAAAATCGTAAGAAAAATCGCTGATTTAGGCTGAAATAAAGCTAAAAAGTGCTATTTTACGGGCGATTTTGGCAATTTTTGTGTCTGAAATTGCTTAGGCTTTGATTCAGGCTTATGGGTGTGACTTAGGGTCAGACTTAGGCTTAACAATTCTAATACAACGAATATGAAATGTCGGAAGTTGGAATGTCGTAACTGGGAAAGTTGGAACTAGGAACGTCGGAATTGGGAAAGTCGGAATCGGAACTGAGCAGAAAACTCTTTAACAAGATGTTTATTATCGTCTGTCTGCATGCCTCCTGCAAGGGCAATCGTTTGCTTTGACAAAGAATAAAGAAGCTGCCTCACGTAGCTTTCCACCCTTTTTCAGTGGGAGTTGTGACCAAGGCAGTAACAGATGCCAGCAACTGTAAAGCAACTGGGCTGAATGATTTCACCATCCTTCACTTGAAACATCTTGACAGGGCTGTTTGTTTTCCGGAAAAAACTCAAGCCGGTTTTTTTCCAAAAGTTATTTTCCAAGGTGACAGAAAAAATTTTACCAACCGCTTTTTATTGCAGAATTCAACGAAATAGCGTGAGTTTTATTGCAAAATGCATTAATTTTATCTTTTAGAGTAGTATTTTGATTTTGAAACAACAAAAATACAATAATGAAAGTTGCCTGAAAATGGTACTGGTAGTTTTTGCCAAAAAACAGCTAAGGCTTCTATTAACGTAAATTCAAAGCGTTTGAAGCGAATTTCACCAGTTATTGTGCCTATTTCCTTTAAAAACTTGCTTGAGCTTTTTCCGCATTTTAGTTTTTCTTTGCCTTTAGGAAAAAACTGGTTTTTGCTCAAAAAACGAAATAACCGGGGAAGAAAACCGACCCACCAGCCCTGCATCTTGGCCCTGCTGGGCAGATGCAAAATTCTGGCAATTAGGAAGACCTCTACTATTATTCCTCTGGCCAAAGCTGACAAAGATCCCAAAAATGGCTAAGCAACAGGCAGGCATATCACTGGTTTCTTATGCGGATGACATTACTCTGTTTACTTCTGGGCAGGACCTTCCTAAGAGCTGACAGACTATGTTGACGCAGTTGGGAAGTTTCTGGCTAGCAGAGACCTTCCGACTTCCCCCAGAAATCCTCTGTGACCCTGTTCATGTCTGATCCACACCAATCCAACTACCATCCTAATGTGCTCCTCAATGAGGTGCAACTGCCTCTAAACAAGTCTCCCAAGATCCTAGAAGTGGTTTTCGACTCTCACTTCGAATAGAAATTTTCTCTGTGCAACAAAAATCTCTCTTAGGACAACCGACAACAAGCGTCCCAATTATGCAGGTCTTATTTTGTGGAAGTTCTGCCTATTGTATAAAAAATTGAGTTAACTAGCAGAGCAGCTACTTCGACTTGGAAGAAGTACAGTCATGTCTCGTTAATCCGGACAAGTTGGGACCGGCCAATTTTGTCCGGATTAGCGAATTTCCGGATTAACGAATCAAAGCTAAAACACTGTTTTTCGGGTCAAAGGTCTAAATGACAGCTTTTTGTCAGTTGCATATCAGATTCCGCAGCTGTACCTCCTCATTAAAACACAAAAACTTATTTCAGCTGATTATAGCTCCTAAAAAGGCAAAAATAATCACATTCTGACTCAACGAAAAGCATTATTTATTTGAAAATTCACACCTGAATTGATAAATTGCGCATGGAATTTGTCCAAATTAACCAAATCCGGATTAACGAATCCGGATCCGGATTAAAGAGTCATATAACATTGGGGAAAATTGGGACCTGGCCTAATCTTGTCCGGAAGGCGAATATCCGGATTAACGAGGTCCGGATTAACGAGACATGACTGTACTGATATTCTTTCAATGAACAGAATTCGCTTTGGACACCAGATTACTTTGTTTACAACGCCGTTTTTTCTCACTTCCAGTTTTGTTCCCAGCTCTCATTTCTTTGACTTTATGATTGACAAACTACCTAGCCCGCCCATATCACTTAGATAAACTTGCTAATCTAAACCTAAAATGATATTGTATCAGACCATTTACTAATTTGACAATTTGCTTATTTTATGTCTGAAATAAAGAATTTGGCCTTTGTTGGATGTTAGAGAGCAGAGATGGGTTAGCATTTTGTGTAATGGGGTAGAATTTTGAAATCCTGGGGTGGAAGTAAGCAAACCCGGTCTGCTCTCTCTGTCTGGTGCAGAGTATAGAAGATAGGTGGAAAGAAAAAGGCTTCTCAGTGCAGTTGTGTAGTGCTTTTTGTTGTCTCAAGTGATTGAGTATGGATTTTTGATTTTATCAGTGGTGGCCGCGCTGCAGCCGGACCTCGCTCGTTTCAGTCTGTCAGTTGCCAACCAAAAAAGCGCCCAACCGTTTTTCCTCGGCCTAGCTAGCCGCCATGTCTCCGTGATGGTGGTTATATTCGGTAGGCGCTTTGATCATTAATCCGAGCCGTTGCGGACGCGACATACGGCTTTGCCTCAACTTAATTAATACTAGGTTTGACTCGAGTTTTGCTTCGCTGCTCTCGCTCAGCCGTGCAGTGCCGGAGAGCTGGTTGCGTCGTCGATTGGCTATTCTTGTTTGTGATATTTGATTAAATGGGTAGCGGGGCGTGCTACCAATCTCTCCGGTCGACGGCTACTTTCTCTTGACTGGCATTCATTATTTATGCGCTCTTGCTGCAGTACGGTGCGTAGCGTAATTTCCAGCGCCTCCTCTTTGTCAGCGCGTCCAAAGGTGCGACAGCCGTTTGTCAATTGATCCCGCCCTGCTCACTGGTCCGCGCTCGGTCGCGTTTGCCTGTGAAGAATTGGCGCTTCGGTGTTTTATTGGAGACGAGCCGACTTTATCCGGTCGTAAACGGAAGGCGTCGGCTCTCATGTTGCAATGAAATTATTCGGGCCGGGCTTTTGGAGACGTCGCGGAGGACACTCTTGGGCTGGCTCGATAAAAGCTGTCTGCACACTGCACTGTCTCTAACCTAACCATTGCTCATTGCAATGTGCTCCGAACACCCGAGTCTCTGGAAATTAAGCTCGCAGGGCGTGTGTTTGTGACGTTTGCCGTTACGCTCACACCGTCTTGCCTCATGCCACCGCTCCTTGTACTGCGCATATGCCTGTGACTGCGTTCGGTCACCGAGTGATCACGCGCTCGGCCTCCTCAGCCCCCAACGTGCCTTCGACCAGTCTGCAGGCCTCCCAGAAATGCACTACGCACATCGTGCACTGTGAGCCGTTCTTTATTCTGCTTCTCAGTGAGTCCAACTCGCATGAGCCTTAAGTGCGCGCCGCTGAGTAAGTAGTGTATTTAGAGAGCAAGCATTTTTGTGGCCACTTTTATCGATGCGGCTTTTGGGGGCCACCATTTGCTGCTGACAATCACTGTGTTGGTTGATCGGCCGAGCGGTAGAGAGAGAGTATTTGTTCGGATTGCATATGCTTCGGTGCAGATTTAACTTCCATTTCAGCTGACATAATTTCCTGCATCGAATTCAGTCATGACGGCGAGTTGTTGGCCACAGGCGATAAAGGCGGACGGGTTGTGATATTTCAACGCGATCAAAGCGTGAGTGAATGACTGCAGACCGTTTGGTTATTGATTTCAGCCACTGCTCACAAGGCTGATAGGCACGCTCGCCTTACTCCAAATCAACAACTCTTTGGCTGCTTAAATAGCCGTTTGGCCTAGTGATTAATTTTGGATTTAGTAGCCGCGCTATTGTTCTAACGTGACGTCAGCGCCTAAAGCCTTCTTGACGCACGGCTAAGTAGCGCTTAGTTTGGTGAAAGGGAACGTTTCCGAGGTTCCAACCCTGTCAAGTATCGATCGCGCCGGTCAGTAATCGTAACCTGTTAGCCCTCGTTAGCCCCGCCCTTGTCGACGCCGGCTTAAGCAGAGCGGCTCAGTGTTTCAGGGCAAGTTCGTCAACGGTCACAGAAGCACCGAGTACAACGTCTACAGTACGTTCCAGTCGCACGAGCCCGAGTTTGACTACTTGAAGTCGCTGGAGATCGAGGAGAAGATAAACAAGGTGCGATGGCTGCGAAAGAAGAACGCTGCTCACTTTCTGCTTTCAACCAACGGTGAGCTGAGCTGCTGAGAGGCTTTTCCTTCAATCACTCTGATTGTGGCGCTGTCTGTGCGGGGGGGAGCAAATCATAAAAAGCGCAATATTTTAACGGCGCTGCTCGTTAGGCGCAGATAATCTGCTTAGAGGCAGGCACAGCGCCGCTCCTGCACTTAGAGAGAGAGGGACTGTCCGTCTGTCTTGCAGACAAGACCATCAAGCTGTGGAAGATTTCGGAGCGGGAGCGGAAGATGGCCGACGGCGGCTGGAACATGCGCGACGACGGCGGAGCGAGCATGTGTCACCACCTGCGGACGCCCGACGACCTCCGGCTGCCGCACCTCATCCCCATGGAACTGATTGTAGAGGCGTCGCCCCGCCGCGTCTACGCCAACGCTCACACCTACCATATCAACTCGATATCGGTCAACTCCGACCAGGAAACTTATTTGTCTGCTGACGACCTCAGGATAAACCTTTGGCATTTGGAAATCACCAATCAGAGCTATAGTACGTCTCTTCCTTCTTCTTCCCAGTTTCGGCTTAGCGTTAGAAGCAGCTATGAACCACAGTTGTAAAGTTGCACATAATACTTGATTTTGTACGTTCTGTCCATTCATCAAGCACTTAAGGCATCTATGGTGGCATGGGTAGTTTGGAGTGGTTGCTTTCTGATCGGCTACCACCATACCATGGTAGTGGTACCACAGGGATTTGTGCGGGACCTGGAAAGTCAGGTAGTCACGGAAAAGTCAGGGAATTTGATGTTCGGTCAGGGAGAAATTTTGATATCAGTAGAATCATCTCGCGCCCAAAGGGCCCTGTCAGAGCTTTACACACCACCCTTTTGAAAATGGGACTTCTGACTTTCCACAACTACTAAATCTTGAAATTTTACCCTCAGAATACCGTTTGTGAATGAGTATTTCAGAGCCAATTTTTCAAAATTTTCTCACCCTTAGAACTTCCTCACTATGATTGGTCAGGGAAAGGTCAGGGAATTTTGCTCTGAAAAAGCCGCGCGAACCCTGTACCAATGGCCGTGCATTCGGTACGACTGCTGTGTCCGAACTGGGTCACCACTACCATGAGTATCGGTTCCTTAAAGAACCACAGTGCCGTAAGTGCGTGATTGTGTGCTGTGTATAACTCTAAAACGCTAGTTTTTATTTTCGAAGGTTTTTACATGGAGGGACTAACTTTTTACATTTGTATTCAGTGCTGAACTGTGTGTCATTATTTAAGGTGTATTTATTTTCAGATATAGTAGATATAAAGCCTACCAACATGGAGGAGTTAACGGAGGTGATAACAGCGGCGGAGTTTCACCCGTCCGAATGCCATTTGTTTGTGTACAGCAGCAGTAAAGGCACAATTAGACTCTGTGATATGCGAGAACGGGCCCTATGCGACGAGCACGCCAAATGTACGTTTCGCTTAATAACTGCATCCTGTAAGGTTGCAGAAAAGCTTTCTCATGCTGTTTTGTTTGAGCTACAACGGCATACTAAAAGAGTGGTTTCAGCATCTTGAATTGTAACGAAATAATTGAAAATGATTCTGACAGGGCTTGTGCTTTATCATTTCTTTGTAAACGGTCGGTGCAGGTGGTGTATCTGCACGATGCAATCAAATCTTACGCCACTGATAATGTTGTTAGATTGACAGTAGTTATTTAAAAAGGTTTTTTGAAGGCCCATTTCGAAAAATTTTTATTTTGCTCAGTATGAAATTTTGTGATTTTGTGAGGAAATCGCTGAATTTAGCCTCAGATATACATTAGCAGTGCAGTTCTATCAATTTAATTCCTATTCTAAGCCTAAAAATAGGTTTTGAAGGGCAACAGCCACTCTGTGAGCAATGCTGCAGGTAGAATATCGACTCTGAGGCTGTAACACTATGTTTAAACCAAAGTATCAGCTTTTGTATCTAAAGTTGCTTCTGATGCATCCGTGCATCTCCTACAAGCTTCATGCAAGGAAAAAATTTTGAAAAAATTTCTAAATGAAAAATTTTAATAAAAAAGCTTTTTTGGCCTTCAAAATTGTTTTACAACTCTAACTGACAGAGCGCAATTGTTTCAGTGTTCGAGGAGCCGGAGGACCCTTCGAGTCGGTCGTTCTTTTCCGAGATAATTTCCAGCATTTCGGACGTGAAGTTCTCGCATAGCGGACAAAACTTGCTCACTAGGGATTATCTTGGTGTTAAGGTGCGCAGCGTGTTGTAGTGTAGTAGGTAATTTTGTTTGTTGACTGCAGGTGTGGGATCTCAGACAGGAGAACCGGCCGTTAGAGACTTACCAAGTGCACGAGTACCTCCGGTCCAAGCTGTGCGCCTTATACGAAAACGATTGCATCTTCGACAAATTCGAATGCGGATGGAGCGGAGACGACAGGTGACTGACAGGAATCCGTTAGAGAGGAGCAGACCTGGGCGATGGGGGGCTGAGTGGGCTTTGCCGGATCCGAGCTATACCTAACCTAGCATTTTTTATATAATGGTTGGTTTGTCTGAAAAAATGATCCAATGTACAAAGTAGGATTCGTGAGATACGTGCGTTTAAATTTGACGTCTGAAAATTCTGGTAAGTTTATTTCAGAAGGGCAAAACTCTGGGCTACAGAAGGCCACGATTTGGCCAAAACAAACTTTATACAAAATTAGATAATCGTGCCAAAAAATTTTTCTTGGTTGAAAATTGACGGAACGGCGGCCATTTGAAGTTATACGGAAAACTCGAAAAACGAGTCTAGCGGTCTTTTTAGCCAACACTGTGCACATTATTATTGTAAGGAAATATCATAAATATAAAATTGTGTTTAAATCAGGTGAAAATAGGGCCTATTTTAACATGCTGTTTTAAAAAAGTGCTAAAATTGTTGGTATTTCTTGACCAAAAATCGGATATTTGGATCAGCGTCCGCTCAACCCTCTCAGCTACCGCGTCCCCTTCAAAATATCAAAACACTTTCTAAACGCTAGCCATGTCCGAAGAAGGGTATGGATTGGGTCTGAGGCAAAAAAGATTAACGGTTCCTAAAAATCTGAAATAGGTTGGCTGAAAAGGCAAAAGCTAAATTGCTGTTTTACATGATTTTGGCAGTTGCTAATGCTGTGCTGCTGCAGACACTTGATCACCGGTTCGTACAACAATTTCTTTCGCACCTTCAACCGGGCGACTGGCGGCGACCAGACGCTGGAGGCGTGTCCGGAGATCGCGAAGCCGCGTACGGTGCTGAAGCCGAAGAAAGTGAGTCTGGGTGGAAAGAAGAAGAAGGACGAGATCAGCGTGGACAGTCTCGACTTCAACCGGAAGATCCTACACGCCGCCTGGCACCCCTACGACAACATAATCGCCGTGGCCGCCACCAATAATCTGTACATCTTTCAGGACAGATAGCAGTTTCCCAGCCAGTCCGGTTCGGCAACACGCCGCTGTTTTACGCCTGGCTCTCTGTCTGTCTGTCTGTCCATCTGTCTGTCTGTCGGTTGTTTCGATTCTTCTATCCCAGTGAGTCTATCAAGTTCGGGTAGCTTTGAATGGCTTGTTTGGATTCGGGAGTCCTATTTTCTTCTTGGTTCGTTGTGCGTGGGCCCGGAGCCTGGCAGTTGGCGTGGAGCCCGTAGTTTGGCGCGCTGAGCCTGTCTGTTCGTGTCTCCCGCTTTTTTCTCGATAGCTCTTAGAGACGCGTCCGTTATTGTTACAGTTCTCTGCTGGTTGGCGTTCGTCTGACAGTTTATTTAAGGATTATTAGATAGTAATACTTAGATCAACCGCCTTGTTGTCATTTTTTATTGTTGTTCGGTTTGTGTCCATCATCATCATCATTACCAAATGGCGCGCACTCGGCACTGTTCTGTACGTTCACGGTCTTCTTACATATTATTAGTGCTGCGTAAACACGAGGATGTCATGAACGATGGCCTGTCTCACTTTTTTGTGACTTTGAAAACTATTGTTATTGAACTTTTTTATCGATGCGAGAGTAAAACTACTGCCACGTCTGTCAGTTTCTCTTCTGTATGGGTTTCTCACTCAGCAGTCTTCTATCTCGCGTCTCTGTGTGATTGGCTCGTCATATTCGGTGTTTAACCACCACTTGGAGCGCGTTGTAGCCCTGCCCGTTCTTCAGTCTTGCACAGTAAGCGCAGGCTGGAGAAATCTCATCTCGAGGTGTGCGTCTCCTAGCTATAATTATGCTGTGGTGTTCCAGAAAACCCTTTCCTTGAAGCTTTTTATTCATGAGTGGTATTAATGTAGTTTTTAGAATTACATAATTTGCCTTTCAAACTAATTTTGTAATAACAGAGTACGAATGAGAAGTTGCTACGGTAGTCAATGTAAAGCTGACTCAAAATTTTGTTTTTGCAGCGTCACGTAATCGTCGAGTCGTAGAGGCAAATTTTTGCGTATTTTTAGGTAAGCCATTAGTGTGTACGTCGCTTCAAAGCATAAGCTTATTTTTAGCATTCTTAATTTTAGACTTAGAGTCGGTGGACCTAATTTGGGTCGACCTGCTTACAATTCAATGTTATTTGACTTGGCATTTGCCTTATCGTTGTCCACAGCTAGGCCTCGCAAAAAATATGGAAGCTGCGCGTCGTATAAAATAATGACCTCAGAAAACCACAAACCATTGAAACTTCTAATGAAATATGCTTTTAGCCTTTTTGGAATAGTTTACCTGCCTATTCTGTCGTTTATTCTCTCCATATTTCATATTCGGAATAAGGCCTCACAGACTGAAAGTTGTGAAAGGAAACAGCTTGAATTTAGACTGCTGCCACAAGCTCAAACGCCCAGGTTCTTTGGATAGTTTTGGAGAAGAAATCGATTTTGAGCGAGTTTTTCTTGCTGGCATTGTGACAAACTTAGAAAATTAGACATGTCTAGGCACATAAATGTAACGTAGACCGGCGAGACTTGCAGAGAATAAGTAAAAGTCATTCCACTGTACAGTTCTGCAAAAATCCGGATTGATTTTGCCTATTTTTAATGTTTTTGGATGATTTTCTGGAGACCGACCCAAATTAGGTCCACCCAGACATGGGCAAAGGGGGGGGGGGCTGAGGGGGGGGGTAGACCCCCCCTCAGGCTCTGACCTACCCCCCTCAGCCGGCCGCTACCCCCCCTCAGGAATTTTTTGGAAGATTTTTGTATAGAAAATTATGATAAATATATGCCTGGATTAGGTGTAAATGAGCTCAGAATAGCTTATTTTAACGTATTTTGATGAAAAATAAGCCAAAAAACCTTGATTTTAGCAAAAAATCGGACTTTTTGGCTTACCACCCCCTCAGCCCCCCTCAGACGCTCCTACCCCCCCTCAGCCCCCCCTCAGGACTTGAAAATTCTACCCCCCCCCCTCAGCCGAAATGCTAGCCCATGTCTGGGTCCACCTACTCTAGGCTTAGGGAATCGCGCACCTACCTATTCCAGAGCTGTTGTCGTGAAGGAGATGCATCTAGTCTGTCTGTGTTGTAGGCCATAGACAATGCCGGATGAGCAGGGAAACGAGGTAGCAGCAGTGGCAGAGGGCGGCGCTGAGGGGCAGCAGCAAGCGGCTCCGGCTCCCAACACCTGGGCCATCATAAAGTCCCTTCTGTTCCGCATGTTCATAATCTATTTCATCTCAAGTATGATTCGCAATTGGCGGCAAGGTTCGCAGTCGCAGGTGACGCGCTCGGTCAATGGTTCGGCGGTGCCGGCGCCGGTTGCCGGGCGCAACCTATTCAGCAAAGGCATGGAGTTTGACTTGTACGTGTATCTGTCCGAGTCCTCAGAGAAGTTCGCCCGATTCGACGATCCCACTGCGCTCTTGTGGAAGGAGCCGGACCTGGTTTACGGAGACTGGAAATCCGGCCGCAATAATGACGGCTCCTACGAGCACAGCACCCAGATAGAGTGCAGTGCGCAGTTGCAGAATAACGGCAGCATTTTCATTCACGTCTTTATTGTGAAGGCCGGCGCGTCGCCTGACCCTACCAGTCACAACTTCGACAAGCGGAACACGATCTACCGTAGTCGGCTGTTGAATAAGTTCAAGAAAAAGCGATACCAGAAAACGGCCAATCTACTAACTGGAGAGACCGAACAGAGTGCCGAGGATATTAAAAAAGCTGAGACGATGAAACATGAAATTCTTTCCCATTGGCATCCTAACTTGACCCTTAACTTAATCGACGACCACACCCCTTGGACAAAAGGTTGGTCAACTGACTCGACGTCGATATTGTACTGCTGTCGAAAAATGTCGTTCCCCGACGGCCGACATGTTTAAAGTATTAACGGGCCCATAGCGACATCTTCGGCCGCCGACAAAAGTCAACAAAAATGTTCTTCAATAAATCGAACAACAATTTATCAGCGGCTTTCTTGCTGAGTATTCAGTGGTCGTGGGATGGGCCGGAAAAATGGGTTTTGGGTAGTCAAACTCCGAAAATTTAGGAGTGGGTGGGTCCAGAAACAAAAGTCTCCTTCAGGTGGGTGGGTGGGGTGGTTTAAGGGGAGGTAAATTTGGGGAGTGGGCAATCCCCCGGACCCCCGCGGACCATGTATAAGTGTGGCTATGTCTATATGGGATTGTTTTAGTGCAAAACAACTAGAATTGATAAGAGTGTGAATACGGCTTAAGTTACTGTGAAAGACAGCGTTTTCTGACTTCCTTAGCCAGAGTATCCAAAATTGGCTATAGATTAGTTGCAATTGGACTAGTGAAGAACAGAACTGTTTAGGTTCTTTGCCACCGCCATTGGACGAGGCAGTGAGCTTTGAGCCGGTTTCGGGCAACTACTACCCAATCCTCTTCTTCAACGACTACTGGAATCTGCAGCAGGAGTACCAGCCGATTAACGACTCGGTGCGTCTGCTCAATCTGACCGTCACCTACGCGCCGATGTCGCTGTTCAAGTGGCAGATGTACGCGTCGCAGCAGATGAGAGGTCGCTGGGCCAACATGTTGGGAGGCGATTTGTTCGACGAGAGCGATGATGATCAAGATTCCTTGAAGCAAGCAATCCTAGAGACTAATCCATATCTGCTGGGTGGGTAGTTAGTTAGTTGTTGTGTCCGGTGGGGCGGTAGGCCGGATGAGTGTAGTGCCTTTGCTTTTTCGCTTGGTCGCGCTGCTCGCTGTTTCAATACATTGCAAGCAGAGATGCCGTTCTGGCACGGTGGAGGGGCAGTTGGGTCGCTGTGCTGTCTCCGCTTCGTCTTCACTACGTTGACGTCGCTGCTCCTCTTGCTCTACGCCACCACCACCCCCACGACCTAGATGAGCTGGGCGGGGGGAGGGGTGGGATGACTGATGAAAATCAGAAACAGACACTAACGCAGGTCTCGGCCGCAACACCCGCGCGCGCTGGGTGATAGTCAGAAGCCAATCCCAGCACAAAGACAAGGGCTTATGTTTCGAATCCTCTATCAACTACCACGACCTACGACGCCGCCGCCCCCTACCTTCGCATTCTATTCTTTCGAAAAATGACAACAGCTGATTTTTCTGTAATCGCTAATGGTTGCTGGCTAGAAGGTTCTTTCGTAGCCCGCCTACATCCCCACCAGACCAGTAATGAGGGGTTTGGGGCTCCCTCTTATGTAGCTGGAAAGCTCACTCTCACCCCACCCCTATCCCCGAGATAGTTTAGGGACGAGGACTACCCGAAAATCATACATGTAACAGGTCGTCCGCTAAAGGGGGAGGGGGTTGGGGGTCTGAGCCGAAATTTTCGGAGGGGGATAGGCACTAAAAAACGCTCAAAAAACGAAAAAATCGCAATTTTTTAACTAAAAATCGCCAAAAATCGCGAATTTGGGCTGAAATACAGCTAAAAGGTGCTGTTTTGCAGGCGATTTTGGCAATTTTTGTGTCTGAAATTGTAAAAAAATGCAAAAATTTGCTCAAAAAATTACTTGCCAGAAAAATCGGAGGGGGGGGGGGCGAAATCGTCTCGGGGGGGTCTGGCCTAAGTCGGGTGGGGGGGCAGACCCCCAGACCCGCCTGTTACATGTATGCCGAAAATACAAGTATTAATTCGTAACGGTTCCTGTACTAATAAACTGGCTGAGAAATTTTAGCTCAAAAATGCGTTT
>JASANB010007406.1:0-30368 GCA_030248155.1 Sabatieria punctata | reverse complement strand
TTCTGTAGCAGCTTCGTATTTAGATAGTCCAGTAATCTTGGTTTGTGTGACCATGGCTTCTTCTTCAGCAGCTAGGAGGGCAGTAGGCAAAACTGTTCCATCATAACTAATGGCTTGATTGAGTGGAGGGTTTTTCCTGGATGTAGAGGATGGAAAGATTGCGTCATCACTACTTGCAGGTTGATTTGTTTCAGCTATAGCCTTGAATGGTTCCGCTCTTTTTGCCTCGTTTGAGCCATCATTTGGATCTACTCTAATGGCATTTACAGTGTTTCGCTGTGTCATTAGTCCGGAAAATGAAGGTATGAAAAAGGGTAGATGGGGTGTCTGGCCATGGTTTGGGTTGTATGCAAACCCGAAGGTGGAAGAACGGAAATCGATTCTTATTTCTCCAAGTTTTGTCATCAGGTCAGTGCCTATAATAAGCTCTAGTCCAAAGTCTTTTGCTAGCAGGACTTTATGGTGAATTCGTGTTTCAGCCAGGCGAATGACAATTACAGCTTCTCCACAGAGATTTAGTTGGTGTCCTGTGGCTGACGTACAGTAGGTGGTCGGTTCAGTGACAAAGGTGTTGGTAATGAACTTGGTGAGGGCATCCGATAGTAGACTAACTGAACTTCCTGTGTCAAATAATGCTGTTACTGGTATATCATTTACGAATACTGGGATGAATACAGGTGGTGCATTGGCATTAGGGCTTTTGATGAGGTTGGCTCCATAGGTAGGCGTGATAGGCCAAATCATTTGGTGGCTTCGGCTGGTTGTTACCCATCTTGCTATTGTCTCAGCTCCATCTGACAAAAGTTCAGGGACACTTGAGCTCCGATTCTGGGTAGTCAGATGATCTGGGTCTGTTGTGGTTCGTAGGGTGACTTGTGGCTGATGGATTGAGTCAACAGAGTGTGCTCCTTGTTGGTGGATGACAGCTAGTTCATGTGCTTCTGCCTCTGCAGCGTACCTGTGGACCAATCGATTCAGTCTTGCTGTCCTCCTGTTTCTCTCAATCTCTCTGTTGGTGCGGTCCCTTATCCATGTAGTGAGGCGGTTAAAAGTGCTTGTTAAGTTGACTGCCATCGTGTCTGCAGCTCTTCGTGTGTACAAAGATGCAGCCAATGGTGACATAGCAGCAACATAGGAATATCCAGATCATCCAAAAGTTGCCGATTGGTAGTCCAAGAAATCCAAAGATCCCTTCATTCATGATATGACTAATCGCTCGTTCGGCTGATTGTGTAGGGTTGTTGTTATCATGGGCTGTTTGGAAGCCCATTTCCTTCAGAGTATTTGATTGGGCATGTACTGTAGTGAACAGATCGTTGAGACTAACATGGTCCAGTGTCTCATTGAAGGCATGCATAGAGATGTGATGAAAGATGATTGGGTGGTTTAGCCAGCGTTTATGTTGCTGGTAATCATAGATGTGTAATTCAGGTAGTTTCGCAGTCGGTTGTAGTTCTCCTGTTGTAGGCTGATACAGGTAGTGTTTTCCAGCGATTTCCAATGGTGTGTCAGCTAGTAAGCGACAGGACAAGGGTAATCCACTGCTCTGGTAGATCACGTTTGTGGTAGGGTCAAGGTAACCATGATAGGTCCGTTCATTCACATAGAATTCTAGTGGTATTAGTGTGGTACAGGTGCCGTTGGCTGGTAAAAACTTGAACTGCTTTGGTTTCAGCTGACTGCAGGGCCAAATTTCAATCGCGCCTCCGCCAGCTCTGGCGAAGATATCGTTTCGTTTTAGTAGGGCACGTGCACCAAGCACAGGTTGTGCCATAATCTGTGCACGCGCCAAGTCAAGGAGGGTGGTCATGCTTCGACAAGCAGCATTTAAAGCTGAGTTGAAGGCAAACCGAATGTTTTCATGGGTTGCTAGTGAGAGTGCTGTGAGCTCAGCAGCTAGTTGATCTGTGGTCACAACTCCATCTGGTTCATTTGCTTTCCCATATCTGCGCCGATGTAGTTTATTTGAGATGATCCTATTTTTGTACTTGTAATGTATTCGTGGACGTTGGGTAGGCGCATTCAGTGGCAACTGGTCTGGGCTTCTGATTGGTGGGTTGGTGGCTATTCTTCTAGGGTAGGTCCATCTATGGTAGGGCGGGATGGTTGGAGGTCTCACTGTGGTGGCGGTGACAGTGGTTTATAGGCGCAGGCGCATAGCTGGAGTAAAACGCCTTCGGCTGGTCATGAAGCGTCTCCTGGGCTGTTGGTGACGTATTGGTTTGGCAGTGGTGTAGCTGTAGCGATACTGGCTAACTGATCGCGTTGTCATTCGGGATTTCCACTGCTTCAAGCTAGTGAGTGGCTGGACTGCTAAAGAGGGCTCATCTTCAAACTGCAAGATTTGTCGCCTTGTAGTTGTGGTGGGAGTCGTTGTTGTGGCTATAGTTGAAGTAGTGGGGGTGTGGGTGAGGAATTCAGGGTGTCCTGGTGCAATCGGCCTGGCCCCTCGAGGCAAAACCTCAAACTTGGGTGGAATGGCCCAGAATGGCTTGGTTGTTGTGCCAATATGTAGAGTTTCAGTGGTGCGGTACAGTCCATGCCGTGTCCTTCATTGAGCATAGATGTCATGTAGGGGATAGTTGTAGCGCTTGGCTAAGGCTTCTCTGGTTCTAGCTGGGAGATTCGAATTGAGGTAACGCCTTGCTGTTGCTTGTCTGGTGCGTCGCATCTTTGGCTTGATAATAGCAATTGGTCGTCTGGAACTTTCCAAGAAGCGGAAAGCAATACCCTGTTCTGACATTTGAGCATTAAAGCCTGGTTGATTCTCGCCTTTCTCATTGCATACTTGCACTGGTGTGGTTTGTGTCCATGTTACTGCTAGGTTTCCATCCTCAGACAGGAAGTTGTTTCCAAATTGACGGCCTTCTTGTTTAATCCATGGTAGGTACTGACATCGGGCTTGTTTATTCACATCCCAGAGTAGGAAGCTGGTGTCTCTAAGTTGACATGCTCCTGAGAAGTACCCATCTTTACAGTGTCTCACGGATCCAGCAGTAGACTGGAATTCTGATTTCCCATAGCGTTTGAATACTGTACCTCTGGTCAGTACACAGTTATCCACCTGGTAGCTAATCCATTTGCAGCACTGGGTTAGCCCAGATGGGTATTCCCATTTAAGCTTATTACTTGTTTTCCATATGTCCGCATGTTGTGCTAAATCGCCACAGCTGGATGTGTGCCACATCTTCATTCTGAAGCAGTCTTCATTGTTAACTTGGATCGTGGTGGTAGTTTCCGTCTTGAGGTGTTTTACTCCTCCCTTTCTTCCCTTTTTTTTTTTCCTTTTTCTTTTTCCACAAATCAACACCATCAACTTAAAATTTTTTAAAAACAAAAAAAATATAAACATTTCATCACCGACCCATCTTTCTTTACATTATTCTTACACTTTCCACTTTTTATTTTACCTTTTTTTTTTTTTTTATTTTTTTTTTCCCCCCCCCAACCTTCAAAAAACCGGGAAAAACCGCCCCACCCCTCTCCTAGGAAGTAGGAGAAGACACGGACTGTAGTTCGAATCTTCTGACAATGCCAGCTGGGGGTGCGGTATTGCAAGTGGTTTTGTTTGTACAGCTGAACCGTTACCTCATGGATGTTGTCTGGTTCATCTGGAAGTGTTGCTTCACAGTTTAGGCGC
The DNA here is from genome assembly GCA_030248155.1 of Sabatieria punctata. Lineage (NCBI taxonomy): Eukaryota > Metazoa > Nematoda > Chromadorea > Araeolaimida > Comesomatidae > Sabatieria > Sabatieria punctata. The sequence continues at coordinate 26,728 of JASANB010007406.1, read as the reverse complement.
TCAGGTAGCCTGAAAGCACTTTTTCCTGCATGACTGTTTGTGCAGATCATGGGTAGTGAGCCATCACTGGTGAGCCTTGAGCTTTGTGGTCGTCCAGATACTTGCGGAAGGTGTATGCAAAGCATGATAAAGAAGGATAGGCTACAGATGTACTTGGTCAATGATGGCTGTCTGGTGGCTGGTGTAGGCAGCGTTAAAAGGTCCTCCTGGTTTGGGTCACTTGGCTGGTTGGAGGCGCATAGCCCAGTGCTACCTAGTCCAGCAGTACCTCGACTGGTCTCTCCTGCATCTCGAGGGTCAATCTTCAAGACTTGTACATTCACAGCTCGCTCACAGATAAGTTGTGCAATCCGATCTCCTCTTTTGAAGTCGATTGGTTGAGTGCTGTGGTTATGTAGAATGACATGGGCTGGTCCTCGGTAGTTGCTGTCAATAACACCTCCAAGTACATCAATTCCATGGCGTAAAGCTAATCCACTTCGGCCCTTAATATGTCCATAGGTGTGAAGTGGTACTATTATTTGTAGTCTCAGGTTGACGCCAATAGTTTCTCCAGGTAGTATGGTGTAATCATCGGGAGTTATCAGGTCAACTCCTATGTCATCTGGGTGAGCTTTCTCTGGTAGTATGGCACTAGGATCAAGTGGAGCCACTTGGAGTACAGTGTGTGCAGTTTGATGGTCTTCATCGTCTGAAGGTGATTGTAGTTCATCTTCCAGCTGTTGAGGTTCCAATGGGTCTAGGTCAGTAGCCAAATCAAAATCCATTGCCCACTGAGTCTGAACCAATGGTTTTTTCTACTCTCCTTGTCCCAGGTGAGCTTTGATGGGATTATGTGGAAGACCTGCTGTGTATAGTAATCACATGCTCCATCGCTTAACGGGGTGAAGGCTCCTTGTAAGGTGAATCCTTTGTAGTTAGGGCAATCTGCCAGGTGGTTGTGTTCCAGCACTGTGCAGTCTGGTTCGTTGCAAATGGGTAATGAAATCCAGGTGGTGACCCAGTCGCAGGCAGTAAAGTCAGGAGAGAACCATTTCCGAGCTATTTCGCAAATGACCTGGTCACCTGGTTTATAGGTATTGAGGAGTAGCTGCCGGTTGTGGTGAGGTACATAGAATGTTCCATTGTCTGGCAAAATAAATCCTATATCTTGGTTGATAGCTTGTAGTGTCTCCTTTCCCAGAGAAGGGTCCATGCAAAAGTCGCGGTCTTCCTGATGCATTATCTTTGCCATGATGGTCATCCGTTCAATCGATTTCAGTGCTTGTCGTATAGCAGTCAGGACTGCGATAGGCTGGTCCTTTAGCCGCTTGTAGATAACTTCAAATCCCAACATTTCGTCATACTTAGAAATAATTTCTGAGTTGGCATATGCTGATACAGCTTTTGCCATTGAGTGGTGATATTTCAAGTGGCTTGGGGCTATATTCGGTTTGGGATTTAGTGGGTCACTGAGCTGAGTAGCTTGATTAGACGATAGTAAAGTATAGAAGTAGTGGGCATGGTCTGCTTTGTAGTGGTAGTATGTTGACCATCCACAGTATGGGCACTTGTATTGTTTCCAAGAAAGCCATCGTTGGAAAGGGATCTTAGCCCGTAATCTGGGTTGTCTTCGATCGACCTGGCTAATTCGATTCGTTCCAGGGCCAAATCCTGCGTTCCTCTTTCTATAGCTCGGAGAGCATTCCAAATAGCATTGCGAACAGGTTGCAGTACATAGTTGTCGCCAACTTGTCTGGATAATGTGCTATGTTTTTCCATGGATGGTCTTGGTTCAATGTACAGTATTATAGCATCCATTCCACGAGGTGGTCCACTTTTGTGAGAGCCGGAGATAAGAACAGTTTTTGTGGTAGAAGTCCCGACCATCGGGTCGTCAGTACTATTTCCTTGTTCTGGCCTTGTTGAAATTGCTTCAGCAAAAGTTAAATAATCTTGAATGCCTGTTTCTTTCTGCCCGTGGCACTCTTCCAGTACCTGGTTGGTTGGTGCACCATTCTTTGAACAAACTTCTGCCAATTCATTTTCAATAATATCATTCTGAGCCATTTCATCCTTGCCATCTTCTAATTTGACATAATCCTTTTCAAATTCCTGCGCAGTAACTCTATATGCCCCATTTTCTAACTCAACTTCTTCAGAATCAACTCCATTTCCTCTTACAATTTCATCCTTGTTATTTACAAATGCAGTACCATCAATTGCAAACTTCGTTGCTATAAATTCTTCTCCATCAGCTTCATCAATTAATCAGGGTGTTGTAGGCCAGGTTGCGGTAAGCAGGTGATGTTGGTTTGGAGTGAGCTCAGTGTCCAGTCGGCTTTGTCACTCTCGAGGGGTGATGCATAGCTGTCCAAACACTCTCCTATTGTCCTGCTGGATTTTGCGACCGCGTGGTGGACGTCCATCACCTGGTTGGGTGTAGGCAATTCAGCTTCATCTGCCAACAAGGCTTCTTTTGAACAATCACTTTGGCTCACAGGCAAGGGCAAGTAATTCACATTCAATAAATATTTTGGGGCAGTCAGGGCTTGATTTAAGTAGTCATTTGGGCATACAGGCAAAGTTAAGGGCTTAACATTTAGTACAAGTGGCACAGAGTCAAGGTTGCTCTCAGATAGTGGGGACGCAGGCAGGATGGGCTCCGGCAGTCCCTCAGGGTCATCGCCGTTGTCAACCAGTTCACAGGTTTGGTTCATTGAGTCTGTGGCTGGAGTCAGTTCCATTTGTGCAGTATCGTCCGATTGATTGATTGGTTCAGATATTGGAGTAGACTCCCTCGCACGAATCATGTAAATTGAATGGTCAGTAATTTCGGAGTCATGTAATCTATGTAGTTCCCGGCTAATTTCATCCAGATAGGTGGTAGCAATGGAGTCAGTTTGGTCCATTGGTTCGTTATTGGTGTCGTCCTGGATTGTTTCAGTTGGTTCCGGGCTCTCTGGATCGTTGAGTTCATTCATTGGGTGGTCATATACTGTAGAAGTTCTGGTTCCTGGGCACGTGCAGAAAAGTTCCGGCCATAGGTAGTTTGGTTGTTGTTGGTAGTTGGGGTTGAGTAGCTGGCTGGTCGGCGGTTGTAGCCGCTTCTAGTTGGTTGGGAATTGGAGTTGCGTTGAGACATAGATATTTGAGGAGGGCGTCGGTCATCAACAGCTTGAGAGGCAGGATGTGGCGGCCGTGTTTGACCTTGCCTGGGTCATTAAAAGTTTGTCTTTGGCCACCATAACCTCGCGCATTGGGCCAATAAGGCTGCTGACGTTGCGCCGCCCACAGATTGCAGGTCCAGCGTGTATGGCCGATTTTGTCGCAGTAATCGCATCTCGGTACCTGGTGGCGGAAGGGGCGTGGCCTGGTGCTGGTGCGATGCCGAGCGAAACGCACGCCCGGTCGTACTGGCTTTTCCATTCATCAAACGTCATTTCACTGGTGTCTCTCCCAGAATTCCTTTGGATATTTGCATGGTCCTGGAGAAGGAAAGCAGCCTTTTTACCTTCGTCTAATTCGGTAATACGGTCCATTAGTGTCGCCACTGAGAGGTTGGCGTCCTGGGTGAGTCGTATGGCTTGTGTAAGGGAAGATACAAGTCCCGGTAATATTTCCAGGGCCCTTCTGGTGTCGTGGCATAGTTCGCGCTGTTGCGAGGGAGGTGGGTCGTTATTTTCGTTTGTTTCAGTGGTTGACCCATTGGTAGCCATTCATAGTTTTTGGTTTGTAGATAATGGATGGAGAGCTGGAGATCGAAGTTGGAAAGTTTGAATGGTGGTGGTATGGTATTTATTTGGACTTCTAATCCAAACGCGGTTGAGTGGACGACTCCCGCCGCTGGATGCCAAATGTGACCGGAGGGACCGCCGGAGAGGGACTACGGTAAGTCGGAGAGCAAGTGAGACAAAGTTTTATTGGGTATAGTAAGAGAACTGACTGTGGTACAAAAGAATAGGCGGTTAAGTAGTCCTAAGTGGGTTAGGAATGTGGTAGTTAGTGCCCCGAAAACCGCCGCGTCGTTGGCTCAGTGGGTAGCTCGCTGCCTCTGAGTCACGGCGGCCCCTGCATCCCTAGCGGTTGTAGTGGTTCATCCTCTCGGCGCGGCAAGTTTCTTGCTGCAAAGAGTTGGTCGTCGGCACAACGCTCCACCCAGGCCACCGAAAACTGGTTACAGCGAGTAGGTAAAATGGGAACCAACTGGATCTGCCGTTGCACCGAAAGCCGCTCCAAAAAGCATGCCGCGTTGGAGGGAAGATCAACGACGTCAGGAGCCGTCTGAGAAACCAGCAATAAGGCCAATACCGGTTTGGTTACGCCGGGCGGCCGTTGGGAGCTGTCAGCACCATGACGTCACCACGCCAGGCACTCTCTTAGTATCTGGCGCCCAACAGCATGGCTTGAGTGGCTTGGCAGTGAAAGAAGGGCAAACGTCTGAGATGACGATATAAGGGGTAACGAAATGGACGGTGCAGGTCTGATCGTAGGGCTGTACATTGTACGGCCCCCCCGCCAGATCGGATCGGATCGGATCGGCCCCGAAAACCTTAAGTCGTTCTAGTTTCGAAAGGTCGTTCCGTAGGCGATAACTAATGGCTCGTCCGACTCGCTCGTCTGTAGTAAAAACGCCGTTGGGTGGTACGGTAGAAAATACTTGAGTCACAAATGTGGGCTGAAATAATACAGCTAAAAGTGCTGTTTTACAGGCTACTTTGGCAATTTTTGTGTCTGAAATTGTAAAAAATTGCAAAAATTTGCTAAAAAAAGTTACTTGCCAGAAAAATAGGTGGGGTCGCAAAAATCGTTTAGGTGGCGAGGTCCCCGTCCTACTGTGGATCAGGTATACCTGTACCTGTACCTGATTATCAGGTAGATTTGCAATACCCACCTGATACCTACCTGATACCTGATCGGGTACTTTCGAACTGTACTTACCTGATTTTGGGTATTTTTGGACTAAAACAGGTACAGGTATCAGGTACAAGCAGAAGGCATCAAATGGTAGTTTGCGACCGATTTTTTTCATTAAAAAAGCGTGTAAGAAGGCTAATTTTTCAAAATGTTCTCGCCCTGCTTAGGCCGTTGCCCAACCAGGCCTCTTCAGACTACAATACCTCCTAAGTTCTGTTAATACTATACTCAGAATTCTTTCAAAAACGTTTTTCAAGCTAATTTTTCTCGCCCTGATTGGGCCGTGGCTCAACCAGAGATCTAATACTTCCTTTTGCAAAATCCTGAGTAAGCCAATGAGTAAAGGGGAAGACAAATAAGGACATACTGTACGTGTAAAAAGGGGTAAAGCCTTACTCTAAGCAGTGGTGTATCCAGCAGGGTGTAAGTATTAGTTTATTCAAGATTAAAGGGCAGCTGGGCCGATTGGCCGGCTACATACCACCCTACTACTATACTAATCTGAACTTAGCGCTCACGCTATCAAAATACAAGAATCAAGGTGCAACAAAATAACAAAAAAATTAACAAAAGGAGGCTTTGGTCTTGGCTCTCCTAATGAGGCCCTCGCATGACAGGACCGAATGTTATGAGTTTTCGTGCTGGGACCCTAACCGGGAAGACTTGTTATCGGTAAGAAGTGCGCCAAATTCAAATCACTCAAGTGCTGGCACCTTCTACTGAACCTAAATCGTCTTCAGCCTCCAGGCCACCTCTGCCATTTGCTCCCTTCCAGATCGTACCAGAACCACTTCGATCATCCAGCCCGCCACTCACGATTCGCACGTCATCGATCTTCGCCGAAGTACTATCCCAAGAATCGGCCGATTCGGAGTGGAAGAAGGTGAAGCTGCCGATTTTCCTTCATCTTACCATTGTTTAAGTCTTCTAACTTCCATACTGCTTTGATGTGCTCTCTCCTTCCAGACACACCACTTCCATCCACTTCAAATCGCCCCGCCGAAGTACTGTCCCGAGAATCGGCCGATTTGGAGTGGAAGAAGGTGAAGCTGCCGATTTTCCTTCATCTTACCATTGTTTAAGTCTTCTAACTTCCATACTGCTTTGATGTGCTCTCTCCTTCCAGACACACCACTTCCATCCACTTCAAATCGCCCTGCCGAAGTACTATCCCGAGAATCGGCCGATTCGGAGTGGAAGAAGGTGAAGCTGCCGATTTTCCTTCATCTTACCATTGTTTTAAGTCTTCTAGCTTCCATACTGCTTCGATATGCTCTCTCCTTCCAGACACACCACTTCCATCCACTTCAAATCGCCCCGCCGAAGTACTGTCCCGAGAATCGGCCGATTTGGAGTGGAAGAAGGTGAAGCTGCCGATTTTCCTTCATCTTACCATTGTTTAAGTCTTCTAACTTCCATACTGCTTTGATGTGCTCTCTCCTTCCAGACACACCACTTCCATCCACTTCAAATCGCCCCGCCGAAGTACTGTCCCGAGAATCGGCCGATTTGGAGTGGAAGAAGGTGAAGCTGCCGATTTTCCTTCATCTTACCATTGTTTAAGTCTTCCAGCTTCCATACTGCTTCGATATGCTCTCTCCTTCCAGGCACACCACTTCCATCCACTTCAAATCGCCCCGCCGAAGTACTATCCCGAGAATCGGCCGATTCAGAGTGGAAGAAGGTGAAGCTGCCGATTTTCCTTCATCTTACCATTTTTTTAAGTCTTCTAGCTTCCATACTGCTTCGATATGCTCTCTCCTTCCAGGCACACCACTTCGATCCACTTCAAATCGCCCCGCCGAAGTACTATCCCGAGAATCGGCCGATTTGGAGTGGAAGAAGGTGAAGCTGCCGATTTTCCTTCATCTTACCATTGTTTTAAGTCTTCTAGCTTCTGTACTCTCATATCCGGACTATTCTTTAAGATACCTTTAATTTAACTATAGAAACGGCTATGTTAGGAAGCAGTGTTACAAAGTTATAAAATTTGCATCAAATATGCTTACTGCAGTATCCTATCCAATCGTGACCATCATATTCGGACTTAGCTAAACGAGAGCTTTTGATTGAGTACCTACATGCCTATGTTACGACGCAGCGTTAAAAAGTTAGAAAATTTGTATAAAAAATTTGCATATTCAAAATGACAATATGCAAATTTTTGCATATTTTAACGCTGCGTCGTAACATAGGCATGTAGGTACTCAATCAAAAGCTCTCGTTTAGCTAAGTCCGAATATGATGGTCCCGATTGGATAGGATGCTGTAGTAAGCATATTTGATGCAAATTTTATAACTTTTTAACGCTGCCTCCTAACATTGGTGTTATTGTACGTAAACGAAAGCTCTCCTTTACCCAAGACTGATTATGATGGTCCCGATTGGATCGAATGCTGTAATATGCAAATTTTATGCAAATTTTCTAACTTTTTAACGCTGCCTCCTAACATTGGCGTTATTGTACATAAACGAAAGTTCTCCTTTAGCCAAGACGGATTATGATGGTCCCGACTGGATCGGATGCTGTAATATGCAAATTTTATGGAACTTTTCTAACTTTTTAACGCTGCCTCCTAACATTATGTTAGGAAGGAGCGTTAAAAAGTTACAAAATTTGCATCAAATATGCTTGCTGCAGCATCCTATCCAATCGGGACCATTATATTCAATCTTGGCTAAAGGAGAGCTTTCGTTTAAGTACAATAACGCCAATGTTAGGAGGCAGCGTTAAAAAGTTAGAAAATTTGCATCAAATATGCTTACTGCAGCATCCTATCCAATCGGGACCATCATATTCAGATTTAGCTAAACGAGAGCTTTTGATTGAGTACCTACATGCCTATGTTACGACGCAGCGTTAAAATATGCAAAAATTTGCATATTGTCATTTTGAATATGCAAATTTTTTATGCAAATTTTCTAACTTTTTAACGCTGCGTCGTAACATAGGCATGTAGGTACTCAATCAAAAGCTCTCGTTTAGCTAAATCTGAATATTGTGGTCCCGATTGGATAGGATACTGCAGTAAGCATATTTGATGCAAATTTTATAACTTTGTAACACTGCTTCCTAACTACTGTTGGAAAGTCCGGGCTTTTAAAAACAGGTTCAGGTTCAGGTCAAGTCCAAGCGCAAAATTTCAGGTTCAAGTCCAGGTTCAAGTCCGGTTTAAAAAAAACCTGGACAATAGGTTCAGCAGGTTCAAGTCCTTTTCAAGTGTGAAATTTTACGTAAAAAATTTACCACATAGCAAAAATAACAAAAAAGGCCAGCAGAGCAGGACAGCAAACGGATACAAACAATACAGTTTTCTCATTCAACCGGTTCAACAGTGTATTGTTGAACAAAGATCAACAGCCGATTGACCAAATCACGGTTAATTTTGATCAACAACTCAGATTCTAAGCTATTAGCACTTAGCCGATGACCATTCTTACACAGAGCAATACTCGTCAAACAGAATGCACGCTCTAGCTGCTGATGAAGCAGCTATTGACAGAAAATCGACAGCAAAATCAAACAACTCAGGGAAAGCCAAACACTGTTTGCACCAACCACCAACAAAGTGGATCAGTTTAATCTACGTATATCATGCTCAGCAACAAACTACTTCTCATACAGCTCAATCTCTTTGTTGACTTGGATTTCAGCTGCACTTGGCGATCCTGGTGCCCTTGGCGATCCTGAGTTCGAGCTACGCCACAAATTGATCCATCAGATTCAAAAGCTTGACTAGTCAGGGTTCCACAAAAGAACTACTAACTATACAGTGATTTCTTGTGACACTAATTAATAAGCTTGTAAAGTCAGGGCGGTTGGCGGGTGTGGGAACACACATCCTCCCGTCTAGTGGGCGATTGTTTCCTACTATTAGGTATGGCCAATGGTTTTAAAAAATTCACGCTACAGCAAACAAATTATGCTAAAACCGCCGATAACATGACCGGATACGATAATTTACGCAAAAAACCGCACTTGATTCCATGAAGAATTAGAAAAATGCGATCTAAAAACATCCGTCTGCGAAGAACTTTTGTATGGCGCACTTGGTACCATTTTTAATTATCGGCAATAGATTTGAATAACTCGCGCTACAAGCAAAAATTTATGCTAAAACGGCAATAGCATGACCGGATGCGATTATTTACGCAAAAAAACCGCACATAATTTCATGAAGAATTGGAGAAATGCGGGTTCAAAACAGCCGCGTGGATCAAATCGCGTAAATTAGTGTTTATAACTTGGTCGCCGTCCCAACGGTGGCTGATTTTCTATGGCGCGTGTTACGAAGATGAAACCAACTTGATTGTTTAAAATCTACTAGAAAGATGTGAATATTCGTCGCCCAGCTAAATTAATGCGAAAAAGTATGATTGCAAGTGTTGGGTACAATAAAAGCCAGAAATGACAAAAATTAAGGGTTGCAGAAACTTCAACACCGTTTGTGGGGTTAACGACAAACAGCAGAGAGCCAATTCTTATATCAGTCGAAAGCCTGAAGTCTACTGTATACGGAACCGATTGAACATCTTTCGCCGAATTCGTCGTTTTTTCACAAGAACGAGAAACATGAAAAAAATCCACGAAAAAGCCGATTTTCAGTAGTTAAGGAAGAATCAAATTTGTGGGGACCATGCCAAAGTGCGGAAAGAAAAAAAGCGGTGCTACATAGGTAACGAGTTGCGGTGATTTTAAAACCGGTTGAACAAAATTTGAATCAAGTCTCCTTTTAGCAGAAAATAGACATTGAAAAACGACGAATTCAGTTTTCGAGAGAAAAATGCTCTTTAACGGCCGAATTATTATTCAATATGCATCTTATTCGATAGCTAACACTCTGTTTCATATAAATACATCACATCCCCCTATCAATAACGGAACACAAAAAAGCATTTGCGCTTGAAGTTGCAAAAACCGTTTTGGACCACTTTTTGGCTGTGATTTTGTATTTTCTATTCCGCGCCGCGCGAACGTGCTTTGGCCATCCCTACTGCTATGCCGCGAAGTGGTACTGTAGCAACAATGCATCCATTTCAGCGAAGTTGTATGTCACGCATGTCACAAACATGCGTAGATGGCATAAAATAACAAACAAACATGCAAATGCACAGACTGCAATACAAATTCAGCAGGTAATACAGGAAAAATCAGTTATTGAAGTAGGGAATTCTGACATTTGAAAGATACTGTTTTGAACCTGAAAATCAAGTCCATATTTAAGATTCAGGTTCAAGTCCGGCTCAAATAATATAGGTTCAGGTTCAGGTTCAAGTCCTCAAATTTCAGGTTAAAAACTTATTAATAAGTCAAGGTTCAGGTCGGACTTGCCAACAGTATTCCTAACATAGGCGTTTTTATAGTTAAATTAAAGGTATCTTAAAGAAAAGTCTGGATATGAGAGTACAGAAGCTACAAGTCTTAAAACAATGGTATGATGAAGGAAAATCAGGAGTTTCACCTTCTTCCACTCTGAATCGGCCGATTCTCGGGATAGTACTTCGGCGGGGCGATTTGAAGTGGATCGAAGTGGTGTGTCTGGAAGGAGAGAGCATATCGAAGCAGTATGGAAGCTAGAAGACTTAAAACAATGGTAAAATGAAGGAAAATCGGCAGCTTCACCTTCTTCCACTCCAAATCGGCCGATTCTTGGGATAGTACTTCGGCAGGGCGATTTGAAGTGGATGGAAGTGGTGTGTCTGGAAGGAGAGAGCACATCAAAGCAGTATGGAAGTTAGAAGACTTAAACAATGGTAAGATGAAGGAAAATCGGCAGCTTCACCTTCTTCCACTCCAAATCGGCCGATTCTCGGGACAGTACTTCGGCGGGGCGATTTGAAGTGGATGGAAGTGGTGTGTCTGGAAGGAGAGAGCATATCGAAGCAGTATGGAAGCTAGAAGACTTAAAACAATGGTAAGATGAAGGAAAATCGGCAGCTTCACCTTCTTCCACTCTGAATCGGCCGATTCTCGGGATAGTACTTCGGCGAAGATCGATGACGTGCGAATCGTGAGTGGCGGGCTGGATGATCGAAGTGGTTCTGGTACGATCTGGAAGGGAGCAAATGGCAGAGGTGGCCTGGAGGCTGAAGACGATTTAGGTTCAGTAGAAGGTGCCAGCACTTGAGTGATTTGAATTTGGCGCACTTCTTACCGATAACAAGTCTTCCCGGTTAGGGTCCCAGCACGAAAACTCATAACATTCGGTCCTGTCATGCGAGGGCCTCATTGTGACAGTAGGGCGAGTACACACTACTGTTGCTAAGTAAATTATAATTATAATTTTAATTATATTTTTTAGAAATTTACTAATACAAGTAAATTATTTGGTAAGTAAATTATAATTTTAATTATTTTAACAGTGAATTTTTGCCTTAAGTAAATTATAAGTAAAATTTTAATTAAATTTTTTAGAAATTTACTAATACAAGTAAATTGTTTGGTAAGTAAATTATAATTAAATTATATTTCAAATAAATTTACTTAGCAACAGTACTACATAACGTGGGCACATATATGCCTACTTCGTTTGTATATGTATATGTGTGATGAATGAATGAATGATGAAATGAAGTAACCAAGCATGTGTGGCACCAGAAAAAACGTCTTTACGTTAGCCCTGAGCAGTAGGAATCGGTTTTATTATGAAGTGCAACAGAATAATAAAAATCGCTCTTGTTCATAGCCAAAATCTGTTTTGATTTTTGAGTGCAAATATTTCAGGAACTAATCAACGCATCTTAATAAAAGCTACACCAGTCGTTCAAGAATTTATTTATCTTTCATTTAAAGCAGGATTCATTCAAATCGGTTGAGATTTGCGGTTGCTACAGCAAAAAATCTGCTGGGTTGTTTTTTTTCACGCACCCTGTATATTTGTATATTAAGAACATTATAAATTTTCTGCTGGAAAGCATGATTTCGACAAACCAGGTGGGTTAGGGGTACCACGACGGGTGTAATTATCATATGGTAGGGCGTTGTAGGGCTAGCCAACATGAAATATTCTCAAATTGCGTGAGTGTATTCCGATTTCAGGCAGTTCTCCCAACCGGTGCGAACTCTATTAAGTGACACTGCCCTCAGCTCAGTCTAAGATTTTTACCAGCTAAAATTTATGTTGTTGCTAAAACTCAGGCTTTATTTTAGGATCTGTAATATCAAGAAAATTTTTGTGCGGTGTGGGTAGCCACCGGTGGTCGAAAATCTTTAAGTAATACAAATGCTAGCAACAAATTCAAACTTACGCTTTAGGTACACCCCTTAGTTTTAGTTTAACAGGTATGTTAAGGCTTAGGTTCTGGCTTTAGTCTTCGATTCAGGCCTACTAGGCTCGTACATAGGTATAGTTTTAAGCAGAAATAGCCCCTGAAATCGTTATTACGCATCATAGGGAGAATGGATGAACGCGTTTATCTGAAAAAATAATAACATGTTTAAAACTGGGATGAAACAAAAAGGGAAACGTGCGGGATTCGATTATCAATTTCGTCGTGGCGTGCCTACTATTCCATTTTTTCGTCTCAAACAGCAAAACTCATTGCGAAATACTTCTAAGACGAAGATGAATAATATTTGGTCTTAATGCAAACGAGGCTAAACCGCAAATTTAACAAATTCTTCTGGAAAAGTTGAAGACATAGGCTCAAAATACAAAAACACACGAAGAAACTGTAAAAATATCTCAATTACCGTACGAAAGTGGCCAAAAATGTGCTAAACTACTTACTGCAAAAATATACAAATGAAAATATACAAACCGTTTGTATATCAAGTCTGTTTGTATATGTATATTGCATCAACAGTCCGTTTCATACATGTAACAGGGGGGGTCTGGGGGGGGGTCTGCCCCCCACCCGAAATCGGCCAGACCCCCCGGATGCCCCCCCCGAGACGATTTCACCGACCCCCCCCTCCGATTTTTCTGGCAAGTAAATTTTCGAGCAAATTTTTGCAAATTTTTACAATTTCACACACAAAAATTGCCAAAATCGCCTGCAAAACAGCACTTTTTAGCTGTATTTCAGCCCAAATTAGCGATTTTTGGCAATTTTTAGCCGAAAAATTGCGATTTTTTCGATTTTTGAGCGTTTTTTAGTGCCCACCCCCCTCCCCCAAAATTTTGGCTCAGACCCCCCCCCCCCCCGGCCGGCGCCAGACCCCCCAACCCCCCCTCCCCCCATCGGCGGATGACCTGTTACATGTATGGTCCGTTTGTATATGTATATGTATAAGTATATGTATATGTATATCCAAAACATTTGTATATATATACAAATTTGTATATGTATATTTGAATATACAAACCCACACTAGTAGTACACACCCCCTTTGCCGTGGAGGTAGGAAGAGAAAGCCTGTCAGCAATAAGCGAAACTAATGAATTATGTACCAAAACTGTTTATTTTGCGCTCAGAATGCCTTTTAAATGCTTTTTGAGGGCTAAATTTTCTCGCCCTGGTCGGGCAGAAGCTACTGTTGATTGGGTATACCGAACCCATACCGAAAAATGGGTATTTTTGGGAATACCTACCCAATAAATACCTACCCATTCCAGGTATTTTAATAAATACCCATACCCGGTATACCGATTATTTTGGGAATACCCAGGTATTTAGGAATCGGTATTTTTTGTCAAGCTTAGTGCAGTTTTTATCGAAAATTCCCTGTGATCACGTTGTTTTCTTTGTAATTTTGCATTTTTTAGGCATGCAGAAACGCATTCTATATGATATCCAAAACATCGATTTTGAAGGATTGTTAGTTCTCTGACCCAGCCCCGTGTCCCAAACTTTGTCATTAGAAAGCATTGAGCTAGTTTTGGCTTAACTTCACACTGCTCCTAACCTAATAATCAAGTTTCTACAGTATGTACTTGATCTACAGTACATTCACAAACAACAATAGCCGCGCATTTTTCACTGCTCGTTAGATCTCCATACTGTACACTAGCAGGTCTTAAAACTACAGTACAATGGAAGTATTTCTCTTCTTAGCCAAAATTATTTATAGAAACTATTTTCACTTCACTAAAACTAAAAAATAATTTCAAAAATCCCTAAAACCTGTAAATCCTATTGCTTTTGATGAATTTTCTAGCCTCTGGCCTTGGAAATGACTAAATTCATGGCCTTGTAAATGGGAAATTCAGTGTTTTTACTGTGTAAAACATTTTCAGCAAATACCGAATAAATACCGGTATACCGGTATTTTTGCGAATACCTACCCATACCGAACCGATTCCTGGGTATGCCGAAAAATACCTACCCATACCGAACCGATTCCTGAAAATCCCATACCCAAACAACAGTAGCAGAAGCCCAACCAGGCCACTTTAACCTACTAAAACTTGTAATTCCTGCTAATTTTACGCCTGGAATGTGTTTTAAACGCGTTTTTGAAGGCAAATTTGCTAAATTTTCTTACCCAGGTTCGGCAGCAGCCCAACTAGTCACTTTCAAAATTTTACACCCCCCTTTCGGATACGTCACTGACTCTAAGTGGCAAAGATAAACGACTAGAGATGGATGTGCAAAGGGATTCCGCACCCCGGTCATATTTTGAGAGCGGGTTTTTAGCATTTTGTGCAATTTCATAACGAAAGAAATCCTAACATTACTGGAACTAATCTGATTTTAGCTGCCTTCTGTGCTAAAGTGGTAGTTTGAGCGATTTTTTTGCTAAAATTCGGATTTTAACTTTTTGTGGGAAAATACCTGATACCTACATAATACCTGATACCTGTATTTTTGTCAATACCTACCTATACCTGATACCTGATTGGGTATTTTTGAAATACCCGTACCTGATACCTGATATTTGGTACTTTTCCAATACCTGCCCACTATAATTGCCACCTTTGTCGGACTGTGACCTTACTGTGACAAATAAGTGAAAAGAAATAAAATTATTAACCTTGTTGCTTGGTTGAGTGGGCGGCGGCATGGTGGCCGAATTTGGTAATGGTTTAGCATTCGATTTCGGGGTCTGGTCAAATTCAGTTCTGCCTTTAAGCTCGGTTGGAATTTCTGGAACGGGCAGATCGTCAGCAAGGCCTCCAATAGCGCAACATGCCAACCGCGTCTCTCCGGTTTCTTCTTGCCGGTGTATCTGATCGTTTAGCTGCTCCAGAACCGCTAACTCTTTGTCAGCTGCTTCTTTCTGTCTCCTGCAGAAATTTAAATGGTAATTGGCATTTCGGAATCGTACTAGAAACAAAACTTCTAGCTAACAGTTTTGATTTAGTTTAAACTAAATCTAAACGAAATTTGAAATCTTTGATAAACATAAAATTTCAGTATACCCCCTTGGCCCGACCTGCGACATACTATGTCCGCCGACATAAGGCATTATTTTTGAGACATGACATGAGACTGCTTGCAGCATTGGGCTGTGCCTACTGTTGTTTAATACCGGATTTTTCAAATGCGTATGTGTATGCGTATGCGTATACGCATTCCAATTACAAATGCGTATGAGTTTGCGTATACGCATTGCAAAAACTAATGCGTATTTTGCGTATTGCGTATGCGTAATGCGTAATCTCAGAAACATTCAGAAATTTCACTGAACAGCTTTTTTTGCTCTACAGTATGCTGTTTAGGTATCCAACATTATAATCCATGTTTTTTGTTTTTTGAGACTACTTGAGGCTTTATGATAATTTCCTGACCTCAAAAGAATTGCATTATAGTATCTACAGCATATATGTAACAAACAGGGGGTCTGTGGGTCTGCCCCGATGGGGGACCCCTCCAAGCCGGTTTTTCCGATCCCCCTCCGATTTTCTGGTAAGTAATTTTTTGAGCAAATTTTTGCGATTTTTGCAATTTCAGACACAAAAATTGCCAAAATCGCCTGTAAAACAGCACCTTTCAGCTGTATTTCAACCCAAATTTGCAATTTTTGACGATTTTTAGCCTAAAAATTGCCATTTTTTGCGATTTTTAGGCGTTTCTTAGTGCCGAACTCCCCTCCCAAAATTCGGGCTCAGATGCCAGACCCTAATGTACAGTACATATGTTTTCAACAGGCAAGCAATATGCGCCTTCAGGAACAAAGAACGAGGCTTTGTAGGAACAAAAAGTTTGTTTTAATGTTCATTTCAAGAAGAAGTCTAGTAGCATTCAACCATAATAAACATGCAGCGGAAACATATACAGATACAGCCGTCGCACGATGCACCCGAACATATTATACTTTGCGCGTCTTCGGACGCGGCGAAAACGCGTCTAACTAATCGTAATTGACACGATTGGAATGGATCTGCGTTACGGTTTGTATAGATTTCTAAACGGAATTTCCAACCTTGTCGGAATTACGCGCCTAATTCAAAATTGTAGTTTCTAGAAATGTCAGTTTTTGTCACAGATAAGCAGTAGCATTTCCGGTCAAGCATGTGGAAAAAATCTGTGACACATTTGCAGCTCTATGCACAAGAGAAAAACAAAGAAGATCGGGTTTACAGCTCAAACAGACTAAATATTCTGCTTAATGACTGTCCGCAGCACTCAGCCACGCTGAATCCGGTTTGGAAAGTATACGGTAGGACGGAAATCTGCATTTTCTTTCCTTCTCTTTTTCATCGTCGTGACTCGTGTTCAATTGCCGAGGTGGATGCAGATGAAAGGAAAGCGCGTAGTAGTGGAGGCGGCACAGAATCGGTTTATGTTGTTTATTGTGCGTTGACCGACGGTCGGTTTTTGATCAGCTACAAACAAAACAATGATTCTTTTCATCGTTCTCGTTTCGTAATCCGAAGCGTACCTACTGCTGGAGGAATTGACAAGATTCATTTCAGGTAAATAACTCAATCATCAACTAACTATATAGGCCACAAGGCAGTTAGAGAGATGGGCTACTCAGCTCGACTCAAAAGTAGCCATCGGCCGGAACTTGTTTGTTGAAAATTTAATTAAAAAATGCTTCATCCGCTCCAGAATTAAAAATACACGAGCCGAAAATTGCAGGAGACGATTGCTTGCAGGCTGTTTTGCTGGGGGTTAGAACGGGGCAAGTGTCATTAATCAACACTTTTAGCTCTACTGTTAGTAGAAATTTCGGCTTTAAAATAAACTAACTAACTAAACTAAAATTGCGCACCTATTCAAATATTCATCTGAAACTACTGCGAAATGCTGAGCATCCTTTGGTCTGCAGCAAAACTACCAACAAAGTTTACTTTTTGAAATGAAAAGTAGTGATTTCAAGCACCATTTTTACCTAAAAACGGGGTTTATAGATGATTTTTTAATAGTTTTACCAAAGAGGCCTTGAATTTTCGACATTTTCTTCCAAGATCGGGCATCATACCAAATCATAAAAATGGGGCCTGTGGCCGTATTCTGGAACTAGGGTTAACTCTAACCCTAGGTTAGAGCGCTAACCCTGGGTTAAACAGCCAAACCCTGGGTTGCTAAACCCGACCTTCTAACCCGTATTCTTGCAGCTAAAATCTAACCCGGGTTTATTAACCCAGGGTTAGGCTCTAACCCGGGTTACCAAACCCAGGGTTAAGCTCTAACCCGGGTTAGCAAATCCAGGGTTAGCGACAAGTAACCCCGGGTTAAAATCAGGTGAAAACACAAAAACATATTAGTCGTTTGTCGAACGTAGTATGCGTGCAACATGTACTTAGATGCGGCTTAGATTTCGACTTGTTCTCTCTTTCGTTTTATGTTTGCATTTTCCCTGTTCTTAGATCATGTTGCGTGTGTAAGTATCTCAGATATGTCGGAAGCTGGGGATTCAGGTGGTTCCCAAAAGAAACCGTTGTTTAGTGAAGTCGAAAAGACTGTCATAGCGCAGCTTTACGAATGGTTTTTTCTGTTCACATAAGCATACTCGGAATGAGGCGGTCGGATGATGTTGACATGCGTACTATCGATTGCTCCCACAATTCCCGGCAAATTTCCGATCTTGTACCAGTCTGCCCTGCCTTGCACTTTGTCAGCTCTGCGTTTGTAGTCGGAAACTGGATGAATTTGTTGAGGCGTTGGGCTAAAGCAATGGAAACTCGACGGCCGCTGCGGCAAAGGGCAGGCTGACTGAGGCGACATGGATCGCCGGTGACGATTTGAAAGGAGCCAGTGGCACAGTAGTGCAGAGCAGAATACACCTCCAATAATGGAGGAACGGAAGTGTCCTTTCTTAGGTATTTCATAGTCAAATCATCGCGCAACTACATATTCAGTCAATGAACAAAGCCCGATCAAATCGACATCGCTCAAATAGCTCCATAATTTACAGCACTCCACTTAAAATGAGGAAGAAATAAAACTGCAACAAGCAAACAAGCGCTAACCGAGGGTTTAACCCTGCTTTGTAGCAGGGTTACAAACCCAGGGTTAAATCTAACCCGGGTTAGAGTCAAACCCGGGTTAGAAGCTACTGCAGAATACGGGTTAGGGGGCGTGCAAAAATTACGTAATGGCATGAGGGGGGAGGGGGGGTTCGCCAAAAGATTACTATTCATTACGGTGGGGGGAGGGGGGGTTGGCGACTTCATTACGTAATTTTTTAAAGTGCAGAAATCACTAAAGTGGCCATAATTTTAATTGTTTTGATGTACAGTACATGTACTTGTAGTCTCGATTTGAAGCCATTGGGCTTAAATTTTCTCGATTTCACTTAGATGAACGTTTAGATTAGAGAAGGTAGCTACCGTTTACGTCAGGGGTTTCCAATTTTTCAAATGCTAAATGGCAAGAGTGACTTTTGACATCTTATTAAGAGTTTATAAGGGTATAACACTTATCGACTCGATCTTTTACAGGGTTCGTGCGGCTTTTTCCGAGCAAAATTCGCTGAACAAAGTCAAATTTCCCCTACCAATCAGAGTGAGAACATTCTAACAAGGGTCAGAATTTTTAAAAATTGGCTCTGAAAAAGGCATTGGAACGGTATTCTGAGTGTAAAATTTCAAGTTGTAGTAGTTGTGGAAAGTCAGAAGTCCCATTTTCAAAAGGGTGGTGAGTAAAGCTCTGACAGGGCCCTTTGGGCGAGAGAGGATTCTACTGCTATCAATTTTTTCCCTGACTGGACACCAAATTCCCTGACTTTTCGGGTCCCGCACGAACTCTGGTTTATGACTATCGATTATCAGTCAAGCAACATTGAAGCAGCCCTAAAATCCAGTATAAAACACTTTGGTTTCATCTTTAACAAAACGCCATCCAATGATGGCTTCTATGTAAAACTAAGACTATACGTACATACATGTAGTAGTTGTAGCTCATCAATAAAGAAAACTAAGAAAATTATCAATTGTTACTGTATACAGACAGATGCTATTTTGATAAGAACGTCATTTTACATAGAATCGAACGGAAAATTTTCGGCTCTAACTCTTCAAAAAATTGAAATTTCGGGGGGGGGGTAGCCAAATTATTACGTAATTAGGGGAGGGGGGGCAGGAAATTATTACGGGCGATTATCAGGGGGGGGGAGGGGGGTCCGAAAATGGGCAAAAATACCATTACGTAATTTTTGCACGCCCCCTTAGACTTAACCCAGGGTTAGGTCTAACCCAGGGTTAAACCTCGGGTAACTTTTAGAAATTTGCCTCGCTTTGAGAATACGGGTTAGACGTAACCCGGGTTTGCTAACCCAGGGTTTGAGTTAACCCTAGTTCCAGAATACGGCCCCTGGATGTTGTTTTGAGGAACCGAAATTCCGGTCGATCGCTAGCAGGAAGTCTAATGCGGCCGAGCGGGCTAGGTCTTATTGGAGCCCTTAAAAACTGGTCATTGCATTCGATGAAATTGACTGTAGTCTGGATGCCTCTCCCTTTGTTTTGCTTACGCGCATTGAACCAGTTTACTTTTTTATTGGGTAGATTGTTGGCACAGCTGTCACCAAAACTATTAATTTGCTAAACAAATGTTTGGAATATTTATTTTACGCACTTAAAACAAGTAGCTGAAGGTTGAATCTGAGGTGAGTGGTCGAAAATGATCGTCTCAGCATTTACCTGGAGCATAGTTGGCTATCTTTCGGCAAAACTGACTTTTAGGGGTCCCTACACACACTATATATTAATTAATTACTTAGGCTCAGGCTCAGGAGTCAACTGGATACGGTAGATAAAATTGAAATTTTTGTTAGGGACCCCTAACCCCTACGCCCCCTAAGTCAGTTAAGCCTATCTTTCTTCTTATTTAAGATAAAAAATCTGATTTTTTGCCGTTTCTACTGATAAAGAGTGGGTCTGCTCACTTAAAATAGATTTAGTACATACATGTAACATGGGTCTGCCCCCACCCGACTTAGGCCAGACCCCCCGGATAGGGACGCCCCATGACTTAACTTCGTTTGGTTTTCATCCTGATAACTGTTATAGCTAGTGTTCCAACGATATCAAAACTTGTCGATATTCGATATCGACATCGATATCGATATTTTCAGCTGAATATCGATCGATATCGATATCGATATTTATAGTTATGCAAGAAAATGTAAAAATTTAGAGCAAACTGCTCTCACTGCTTATCAGTCAAGCACTGATGCAATTGGTGATCTGATATCAATTAAGTAGGGAATCGCAGCAAAGTTAGTGGCCCTTCTGAAGCCCTTCAATGAAACGGTTGACCTCTCAGGCCGATGCCCCACCCTCATTAGGCATAAATGAGCTCAGAGAGAATAGCGTATTTTAACTAATTTTAATGATAAACAAGCCAAAAAGCTTGACTTTAGTAAAAATCCGACTTTTTTCCTTACGATCCTTTCAAGCACCCATCAGCCCGGCGGTACCCCCTCAGCCAAAATGCTAGCCCATGTCGGCTTCTGCTGCCCTTCTGCTTCAAGTCTGCGGAGTGAGCAGCTCTTCAGTGTTGCTGCTGGGAGATGTTTAAGAACCTAAGCGTTCCTGTCTAAAAGCTGAGAATGCCGAGAAATTGATGTTTCTGAGAACTATCATGCCACTGTTAGGTTTTGACTATACCATCGATTTTTAGTTGTACAGGAAAAACTGTTTTTTTTGCTGTTCCAGAGAAATAAACTTGGTGTCAGTTTTGTTTTTTCCTACTTTTCCGCACTCAAAAATATCGCGATATCGATATCGATATCGATATTGGAAAAAGGGTCGATATATCGACTTTTCGATATCGATATCGATATATTGTCGGAACCCTAGTTATAGCATCCTTCCTTAGTTGGAAGCAAAGCTGAAGGTGTTAGCCGTCAAAATAAGGCCTGTTATAAATATACTTAATGTACTTAATTTAATTAAATGTGGTAAGTAAATTATAATTAAATTAAATTTCTCTCAGATATGGTAAGTAAATTTTAATTTAATTATATTTCTCTGGGCATGTAGTAAGTAAATTATAATTTAATTATATACATAATATATAATTATAATAAGGTACGTAGCCCCCAGGGGCCCGAATTTTTTGGTTTAGGGGGGACAAAAGCCTATCAAACTAAAATATGGGGAATAGCAGAAAGGGTGGCAGGCATACATGTTTGTTTGTCTGGCTTGTCAAGGGTTTAGTTAAGGTGTTTGTCTGGCATCGGCGTGTAGCATAATGGTTAGTGCATTGGACCGGAAATCCAAAGGTGCTGGGTTCGATTCCCAGCTATGCTCTTGCACATGCCTAACTTTTTCACCTTACTTTCTATGTAACAGGGGAGTCTGCCCCCACCCGACTTAGGCCAGACCCCCCGGATGCCCCCCCCCCGAGACGATTTCGCCGACCCCCATCCGATTTTTCTGGCAAGTAAATTTTTGAGCAAATTTTTGCAATTTTTTAGAATTTCAGACAGAAAATTGCCAAAACCGCCTGCAAAACAGCACTTTTTAGCTGTATTTCAGCCCGAATTAGCGATTTTTTGCGATTTTTAGCAAAAAAAGTGCGATTTTTTTCCATTTTTGAGCGTTTTTAGTGCCCTACCCCTCCCAGAATTTTCATAAAATTCATTTCAAAAAGTTCCAAGTAGAACATATAGCAGCGGTCAACGTCGCCCAACTCTTCTCTTCTTTTGTGTCGTCTGTGGCCTTCAGAGAAGCAAGCAGCAGTTGGCAATGGTACTCAGCCACATAGCGTCCTGCCTCACAAACTGTGACGTGAACACCGCATCACTGACAGGCTCGCCAACCCATTTCTTGTAAAGGAATGGCTGATCTAACCCTGAAAACAAACTGTTGAAAATCGAAGCCAACACCTTAAAGGTACCAGCACTTAGGTTCAGGCTTAGGGCTTAGGTTCAAGCTTCGGCTTAGGGCTTAGGTTCAGGCCATACATGTAGCTGGGTTTTCGGCTCAGGGTGGAGGAATTTTCAGAGTGCAAAAATACCGTTTAAAACCCTATTTTTGCTTTAAAACGTGCAAAATGCCCTTTTTTAAAATGTGCAAAAAATATAATTTTGCTTTAAAACGAGCAAAAAAACAGTTAAAATGCATTTCTGGAACCTTCTTTAGAGATTTTGAAACCCTAATTAGGGTTCCGAAACCCTATTTCGGCCTCCAGAAACCCAAATTTGGGTTCCGGAACCCTATTAGGGTTTCATTAACCCAAGTTAGTGTTTCAGTAACCCAAATTAGGGTTCCGGAACCCTATTTAGGTTTTCGGTAACCCAAATTAGGGTTCCGGAACCCTATTTAGGTTTTCGGTAACCCAAATTAGGGTTCCGGAACCCTATTTAGGGTTTCAGTAGCCCAAGTCAGGGTTTCAGGTACCCAAATTAGGGTTCCGGAACCCTATTTAGGGTTTCTGTAACCCTAACCAGGGCTTTTGGAACCCTGTTTGCAGGTTTTTGAAACCCAAAATAGGGTTTCAAAAAATTTTCCCCGCCAGAATCCGGCTGGGGGAATTTTCTCCAAAAACCGGGCCTGGGGGGAAATCCCCCCATTCCCCCCAACTACATGTATGTATGGTTCAGGCTTAGGGCTTAAATTCAAGCTTTTGCTTGGTGCATTTGGTGACACCAATCTGTGGTATGCGAAAAGTGCAAGATGGTTTAACAGCCATACAGTCAAACCTAATTTTTGGGGCACTGGCATGTGATTGCGGATTCACAAGCTCGCACTGCAATTCAGGACATGCTATGTAAATACCAAACATCGAAGAACATCCATACAAACTGTGGAATAATCTTATCTTATTCAATCCCAGCCAGATACTTGGTCTAGGAGAAACACACGATGTGGTTTACTCTCTGAACATAATCGACCAAGGGCAGAAGCAGAAAAATGCACGCATAAGAGGCCACTCCACTAGCTTTCCCCAGAAATAAAAAACTGCTGCAGAACTTAGCGCTTATCTCCTAAATCAAATTAGTGACACTGGTTCCCGAATAACGGTGCAGAAACTGGTCTCGCATCGACAGATTTTCTAGCCTGCCGTTTTCAGACAGTTTAGTACTCATAAAAAGTCAGCACCGTTTTTTCAGAACTGGTTTTCTGGGAACTTTGACATCGCTGCCACTGGGACGCGTATAAATCTGGCGACATTAGGGTCGCATCGCACGACAGTAGTAAATCGTTTTCTAACGAGATCACAGTTGCAGTTACATTGCTATTATTGTCTCTAAAGCAAACAGTTTAATTTCAGCCAAGACCACCCGCGCAGCGGAGACAGCAAACCGAACGAAACGCGATTTCGAAGTTAATTCAATTATTGAACTGTCAGATCGTTCTCTGAGATGTTGATTTATCAGTACTGATATGAATGTGCCGATAAGGAGAAATTCTCTCGAATACAGTATTCAAACTGGTCTTATAAGTGCGCTACAATGACCTCCTGACTTCTGCTAGTACTATGTAGTTGTCCTGTCAGAAGATAGGTGCCTAGTTCTAGAGTGCCCAGTTCTTTGAGCTATTTAAAGCGGACATACCATATTTGCAATTTACCTATACAGCTAATGTTTTAAGAGCCGGTCTCTGACATGATCGACCCTTGGTGTTTAAAGTTCGATTTTTGACTTTCACCGATTTAGCCCAAACTTGGTGTGTTAATAGGACCCAATGAGTAATCCTTGAGCCCAGAAGGATAACATATTTCGGCGCTCCCAAAGTTTGAGCCGCTTAACTATGGTCCCGAAAATTTGGATGCGGTTTTCTCACGCGTAAATAGGATTGGCAATCTAATATTTTGTGGTTTTCCTACACGTTTATGTATCTTTAAAATCCACCACTGAGATTGGAATTTTTTTACCCTCTTTGACCCCCGAAAACCTCCAAAAAACCCGCCTGTTGCAGTTTTCATTTCATAATTTTGTAGCGCAATTATTTCTACATCAACTGGTATACTACTGGTATGGTATCAGGTGTTTGAGGTGAGCAAAAATATCTGGACAACATAGAAGCATAAAAAAGCGGGTTCAAAAATCTGAATTTTGCTTCAGTTCGCTAATACGTATAGGGCAGACAGACAAATAGAACAATTTGTACAACTATGCCATAATGAACTATTTTCCGCGGATCTGGCTGATATCCAAATATGTCAAAATAGATATCAAACGAACACCAACGGTGCATGTTTGAACATCGGAGACCCTCTAGAACCTGAGCTACACCCCCTCAAAGTTGAGTCACCAGCCCCTTTTTGGCCAATTTTTTTTAACTCCGACAGCATCTACTCAAACGATCACCATTCTCTCATTTCTCTAGAAACAGAATTGGTCTGCACATGGTTCGATAGCTCTAAGGGTGGCCTTTCTAACGCCATACTCAGGCTTCGGAATGTTTGCAGTGCTCTTAAGAGTCGGTGTCTGAGCCAGACAACCCTGTACCGAAGAACTCCATATGCACAAAAATAGGTCGACCTCTCCGATTTCGCTCAAAATTTGCACAAATGATGTACCTTGGGGGAAACTAACCTGCACCAACTATGAGCCCCCAACTCCGCCTAATATGCAAATTACAAGGGGTCAAAGGTCAAATCTGGGGTAACATTTTGGACCGAACATAAAAACCTCAATTTTCAACGTACAGCATCCAGATTTTTTTAAATATTATAGCGTGTCGCAAGCTATCAAATATCCGATTTTTCTGGCAAGTAAATTTTTGAGCAAATTTTTGCAATTGTTTAGAATTTCAGACACAAAAATTGCCAAAATCGCCTGCAAAACATCACTTTTTAGCTGTGTTTCAGCCCAAATTTGCGATTTTTGGCGATTTTTAGCCCAAAAATTGCGATTTTTTCGATTTTCGAGCGTTTTTTAGTGCCCTACCCCCTCCCAAAATTTTGGCTCAGACCCCCCGGCCGGCGCCAGACCCCCCAACCCCCCTCCCCCTATCGGCGGATGACCTGTTACATGTATGCTGTTACCAAGAGAACGGTTACCAAGAGAACTGTTACCAACCACGGAAACCAAAAGGCATCGAAGGGATTACCAAGTTCTCTGACTTTCAGTTTATGTGGACTACAGCAACTGAGGACGAAAAAGGCCATATAATATTTTTGGGTGGGTCGATGTGGGACTGGAGAATGCCATTTCTTGGAAATGGGAAACAAATCAGCGTAAACACAGAAGCATTCAAGAAACTTGCTAATCACCATGTATTCACACCTGAACGAGAGATCTATGAATCGTGGAAACCAATTGGTCAACCAGACTATCCCCAAACACCAGAAAGCCATTCTGAACCTACGATATGATACGATTTATTTGTCACCGAATGGGCAACGGGCCCACAAATCGCCAGAATTGACATGTTATGCAGCCCTAAAACTGACTAGATGCTCCCATAGATTCAGCAATACAGTACGTACCTGTTTCAGAGACAGTACGCCTAACCTACAAGTAAGCAGACCGTAAGCAAACAAATACAACACTAAGCAAATTAGGCTTCTGCATTGGCCTTTCGAATTTTGAGGGTGCCATAGTCTATATAGAGTCCAGTCTCGCCGCTATCACGCCTTTGTCGCAACTGAGTTCGCAAATCGTATGCTTTTTTGCTTGCCAGGGAGTCAAATCTACTCCAATGAAGACAGTCGAATGCTGCGGTTTCGCCATTAAAACCGAGCGTTTTCTGGACAAAATCGTCTTCTTAGTAGCAACGTCCCTCAACTGAACTATCACCTTTTGTCCTCCCTTTTCAGAACCCACAGTTGAAACATTAGCCACAGTGGAATAGTCAATTTCGAGATCAGAAAAAATGTCGTTCACCCGTTGAGCGACAACTGCAGAGTCAGTCCGTTTGTTGACCAATCCATTGATGACAATGTTGTGGTCACGACATTGTCGTTCGCACAGTTCGCGTTCCCAGTCACAAATTCGCACAAGCTCGGAATGTGCCTTGTTGTATGAGGATGTCGGGTTAGGCACAGATAGTCCATTTTTGGCCGTCTGAAGCACAGAGGCGTACGACTTTTCACCAACGGCAGTCTTTGACAGCTGGTTTAAGATGCATTTTGCGAGAAAGTCAGCTTTGGTGCCGAAGAGAGGGGGCAAGCAGGGCCATCTCACGGATCTGGCTGATATTAATATCTATTAAAATAGAGCACAGTCGAAGACCAACGGTGCATGCCCGGCCACCAGCAACCCCCTAGAACCGGAGCTACACCCCCTCAAAGTTGGGTCGGCAGCAATTTTCGGGCTCGTTTTAATAGCTCTGACACCCTCCATTCAAACGATCACCCTTCATTCGTTTCTTAAGCTAGGATCCCGACTCGCATATGGTTTTGTAGCTGGTCCAATGGCCTTTCATTTTCTGGTACTCACGTTTCCAGATCATAGCTGTTTACCGAGAAATTCGCCGAAAACTGCGAAATTTCCACAAAATGCCACTCCGTTTTTTTTCGAAAAATCTTTGTAACTTTTTGTGCAAAGGCCCTGCCAAGCTAATGTCTTAACAAAAGTTAGGCATGAGTTGGCCAAACAAAATGA
>JASANB010007404.1:0-63816 GCA_030248155.1 Sabatieria punctata | reverse complement strand
GTAATCGGGCGCAAACGTTCTTTAGGCACATTTTTCTGCTGCTAAGGCCTTGGTTGGCCGACGCTAGCTTGAGTTGAGTAACATTATGTATGCGCCCCAAATATCCAGCTATCTGCAAGGACATGGCTTTTGCAGCAGCCAAGTGCCTCATGAAATGAAGGAGGAAGACATCAGAGATGTTGAGGATGGCTTATCTAATGAGGACACCAGCCAATCGGACTCCGAAACTGGTCTGAACAAATGGAAAAAGGTCACTGCTCGCCTTCTACGTAGTCAATCAATATTATATAGTACTTATGTGCGTAGTAGCTAGACGCATGTCTATTAACCTCTCAAAGATCAGTACGTATAGCTTGCCATTTCAGTACCTGAAATTGGTGCTTCCGCATGTGGCACTGGTAGCCGTTGTGTGCGTATATGCGGTAGCTGGGGCACTGGTGTTCTATTCAGTCGAGGGACCATACGAAGATCAAGTACGTTGCATTTCTAACATTTTCAGCGTACTAGAGGGTGCCCCAAAAATGATAGCATTTCTTTTTGCTTACCTTTCCACAAATGTTGACCAAATTGGCTATAATTTGAAACATACGCTAGGTGTCAAAACAGGGAAAATTTTTGTGTTAAAGTTTGTGCACCAGCTTGATCCATTCCTGAGAAATTGAAGATTATGTGAAATTTGGCAACTTCAATACCAAAAGACAAATGTATGAAAAATGACAACATCCCTTTTTGCTAGCATTTGCGCAAATCCTCTCCAACTCACCTGAAATTATCGGAATACATAGCTGCTAAACAGCAGGGTCTGTAAAATTTTGTTGCATCAATATTGAGGCAGTCTTGAGAAAATGTAAAATTTCTTGACAATCGGATTTTCTTATTGATCAGTTCAGGAAAAAACAGATCCTTTAAAAATTCTTCATTTTCTCAAGCCAGTGTCGCGCTCTATGGCTGAAACTTTAACACATAAAATTTCCTGCTCTTTAGCAGTTATTAATGTGAACAGTTCAGCTGAATTGGCTAGAATTTGCGTAAATGCCAGAAAAAGAAATGTTGTCATTTTTCATACACTATCTTTTGAAATTGAAATTACCAAATTTCATATATTCTTGAATTTCTCTCGATAGCCTCAAACTTCGCGCACCAAACTTTAACACATAAAATCTCGCCTATTTTGACACCTAAGTTTCAAATTTCAGCCAATTTGGTCAAATGACAGGAAAATGAAATGTTATTAATATTATTTTTGGGACAACCTGTACATACAATAACGCACAATATTGTATAGGTGCGCAAAGAAGGTGTAGACAAGATCGGCCGTGCCCGCAGACACTTGCTGGGAGTTATGTGGAACAACAGCAGACAAGGAGAGCGTCCACTAAGCAGAGAACAGTGGATAGCACTGACGGAGCGTCAAATATATGCATTCAGCAAATCTCTCTACGGGGCTTTCCAGGACGAGTTTGTGCGCTACTCCGATGTTAAAGTTGCCGCTGTGAAAGTCAGAGAAAAGAGGGATGGCAGACGGTCGAAGAGCAAAGATAACAGAGCAGACGCAAAACTGTGGACCACCTCTAGTTCCATTTTCTTCGCTGCTACCACAATGGCTACTATAGGTTTGTAACATAATTACGCAATTCAAGGCCTAAATATTTTGTCTCATTTCACAGTAAAACCATTATAGGCTATGGTAACATAGTACCGGTTACATCAACTGGGCGATTGATTTGTGTGTTCTTCGCACTGTTTGGTGCCCCACTTGCTATCATCACTATTGGTGACTTGGGCAAATTTCTCAGCGAATGCACTATTTGGCTCTATCGAAAACTGAAGCAACTACGAACTGGTGCACTGGGCCTTGTTCGACGCGTGCGGGCCCGTTTTCGTGGTACAGACAGCAGCGCGGTGGTGACAGAAATATGCAAAGATCAGTCAGACGATAAAAAGTCAGAAAGCAGCTCTTTGGACTGGGAGGACCTGGTGCTGGACAAAACTCAAGTGCCCGTCATTATGGTCTTTGCTATTCTCCTCATCTACATTGCATTGGGTGCTATTATGTTCTCTGTTCTTGAAAGCTGGTCCTATGTGGACAGTTTCTATTTCTGCTTCATCACTCTCACTACTGTTGGATTCGGGGTAAGTACCTACTTATGTTATGTATGCAGAAATATCGTTAAAAATCGCTAATTGTTGCTGTGTTGGCTTCCATATATTCCAACTCAACAGCAACCGACTATCTGTATAATTGGGCTGGGCTGTGCATCACATTCTCCTTTGCAGTTACAATTTACATACAAGATAATTACAATGTATGAGTTTTGTGTGTACTTTCAGGATTTGGTGCCAGAAGAGCATGAGTACCTGATATTAATGCTATTGTACATAGGGATTGGGCTGGCCGTGACCACAATGTGTATTGACTTGGTGGGCATTCAGTACATTCAAAAGATTCATTATTTCGGACGAAAGTTCCGAGGCACAGATTTACTGCAATTGCTTAAACGTAAGAGAATGATGGAGCGTCGATTTGGCATGCAGGGCGGTGGAGAAGAAATCCTTCAAATGTACCTCGACCAACTCCAACAACAAAAGTAAGCAATCCGTCATTTTCGTTTCATTTCAACCCTGACATGGGTAGCATTTCGGCTCAGGGAGTGGTAAATTTTCAAAATCTGAGGTAGGCTGGGGTAGCGACGGCTGAAGGGGGTTGAGGGGATGGTAAGACAAAAGTCAGATTATTGGCTAAAATCAAGGTTTTTAGGCTTATGTTTCGCAAAAATAGGTTAAAATAAGCTATTCTGAGCCCATTTACACCTAATCTAGGCATACTTTTATCATAATTTTCTATACAAAATTTTCCTAAAAATCATGAGGGGGTAGCGGCGGTATGAAGGGGGTAGGTCAGAGCCTGAGGGGATCAACTCCCTGTGCCCCCCTTTGCCCATGTGTTTTTCAACCATCAACTATAGTATAGTACTATTTCTGGAACATAACCGCTATAGATAAGGTGACTTGGTGCTGTACTGTATATAGCTCAAAATAAATTTCAGAATGGAAGAACCTGAGCTACCACCGGATGATTGGAATGACCTGGAATGCGACAATGTGCTTACATATGAACCGCCCAAAACGTAAGTGCTATGCGTTTCCATTTCAATGAATTCTCTTAAAGTCCTTACATTAACATTACAGTGAAGTGCCGTTAATTGCTGATCAGTTAGAACTTTTCAAGTTTCCATTGCGAAGTGCCACAAGCGCTTCTGAGCCTGTTAAGCCTGTAAAGGAAGAGACACTGCTTTGTGGGGCTAGTGTTGCCCATAAATTTGACTCTACTATTGATTTACCTCATACTCAAATCGCTGAAGCTGAACAAATTTTCGCTGAATGTCTGGCTTCTACACTGCTAAATATGACTGAGCAGCTTAGTCCAATGGAGTGCAACTTCCAGCTAGAACTTGTTGAGTCAATGGAAATTCTGTCGAAAAAATATTCCTGCTGTCTGCCTTCAACAATCGACGATATTTTGCTGGCAGACAAAGCTACATGCTTTGAGCTTGCCAGTACTGGCAGAGTAAATCTGCAGGACCTGCGCAGTTGCGACGTGCTGTGCATTCAGGAACAGATACTCGAACAATATACCGGTAATATTCTCCTGACCAAATCAAGCCAGATATTGCTTACTGAACGACATACACCAAGTGCCCATGCGTGCATGAACGATCAACTTGAGGAAGATCACGTGGAGACAAAATGCGTGCAGTCAGAGACAATAGAACTGCCAACTCCGCACGTAGTGCAACAGATTGAAATTCGCGAAACGTACAGGGTGCGCTCTTCAAAACTCCGCTCCTCTTGGGTGGTCAATTCTCCTACACTGGAGATCTTACCTCTAGCTATCAATGACAACATTCCCGACCCGAATGAGGGGTTCTTTATATCCAATTCTGAAGTCGTACAACTACTCAACCCCATCACTATGACAGACATGCCAATGCTGCCTGTGAAAAGTGAGAAGCTTCGGAAAGAAAAGTATAAAGTGACAAAACACAAAGCCGTCAGCCAGCCTGTGTACAAAACAAGACGCCGAAGAGCTAGACAACTCTTCTTCATGAGAGAGAAAATGGCTCTGTCTCTCTCACTTTCCGAATCGCTCAAGCCAGCAACTAAGGCCAAGAAGGTCAAGCTGCGCCAAGCATATTCCTGCGAGCTACTCAGTCGACATTCACCATTGCGGAGGCAAAACGCAGAGGCAGAATCCGACATCATTCAATGCAGCGTGCATGGCGAACTCGCTCAAACAGTCACTGAAATAGACAGTGCTGATGGCTGTTATGTAGAAAGCTTACTGCCTCACCGAGTTGCAAAAATTCATCTAGTTAAATCGCGCTTTCAGTGCTTGAAAGGCACACTGTATATGGCGAAACTAATATAGCAGATATTCATGGCTGAATAGAGGCTATGTAGTTGCATTATTAGTGGAAAAATACTATTATTTGAGCTTTTTATTTGCACAATTGGTTTTGTTTGAAGGCCGACTCCTGTGCCATCACCTCAGCCTGCCAGTCTGTGTTCCAGCGTTGAGCTGAGAGCCATGTAAGCAAGCACGGCTTAGTGTTATTTGGGCCGAACACACCTCGCTGCTTTCAGGCTGTATCGCAATCGCCAATTCCGCGTGTCTTCTTGGACCGAGTCAGGACCAGGTGAGTACATACTTCCGATCTTCTAACTTAAGTGACCTGCAGTGCCAACCAGATGATTCTGACTGCTTGAGATTTTCTGAATCTTGTTGGCATGACTGAACAGGCTTCTTTCTGCCTGTTACTATCATTATTATTGTGGCTGTCTCTGTCCGTCTGTTATCTGTCTGTCCATTCTCGTCACATAGTTGCTTATAGAAATGCACCCTTGAGCTTGAATTTCAGACCTGTCAGTCCATTGCTCACTGTCAACCTCTCCCAGTGTGTCAGTGCGTGAGCGTATGTATAATGAGAGCCGATGGCATTCGCCTGAACCCTCTCTACTCAGCTTCCAGTATCGGTTCGATCAGGATTCTCCTATGCCCCCAAGTCCTAGTGAGGCTGTGCGTTTGGAAATGTATGAACGTTGGGCCGAACGCTCTCCCACCGAATCGGTGCTCAGCTTCAAGTACAGATTTGATCAGGATTCACCGGTGCCTACCAGCCCCAGCCAAGAACTACGGGAGTTGATGTATGAGCGCTGGGCCGAACAGTCGCCCACAGAGTCTGTGCTCTCTTTCAAATATGAGTTTCCACTGGATCTCTCTGCCATTGGTATTTAGCTTTGGCTTTTCTCCTGCATGCACAATTTAGCTATTTTTAAATGTTTACGAAAATGTCTGTGCATTCTATACTATAGCTGCAAAGCTGTTCCAATCTTGCACGTACAAATGAAGTCAGCAGTCAAGACTGAATATTAAAAATAGCAAAGATAACGTTAATCGGAATACTTTCGAACTATAAATGACGCGAAAAGCGCGTGTGTCAGATGGAATTCAATTTTGTATGACAGAAACGGACTGCTATTCATGTACACTTCGCATACGTACAGTAGAGATGTTATAACATGCGACCTGTTGTGAACAAAAAGCATACATCTGTATTTTCAGCTCAAGATGCGAAACGTTCCCGAAGACTTCAGTCGTGCCCTGACCGTTTCGTGCCTGTCCCTCCAAGCGTAAGAGACCTGAAAGCTATGCGTTCGCTTGCTTGTCTGTTTCGCAGTGCTTCTTTGGTGTCTGAACAGAAAGTTCGACGCAAAGGACCTTATGTTTCAATTGCATGGCTTAACGTTTCCCCGCGTGAACCTAGTGGATTCGGTCAACCCCTGCTTATGGTTACTTCTGCTTCCGGTCGCATGTCCTTGCTTTCCCCTCGCAGTGTAAGTTTTCTGTCTGATCACACTAGTGTTTCGGAAATTTGCAGTTGAACCGGTAGTAAGGTCAAAACTTTCAAATATGATTAAGTGTGTGTGGCAGCTGAAAATTAGGTTTGAGAACTGAAAGTATGGGGTTAACCTCACATACGAACTTTACCATTCTATGCTAGCTATAGAATGTTCAAGAAGCATCGTAATTATTTGAAATTATCGATTAAAAACATGGGGCAGATCGCAAACAAGACAGCTTCCGTTTCTGTATCAGTCAGCAACTCTCAATTTAGGCAACTACGAAAAGGGCGATGGGGCGAGCACCCGTGGGTGACCGGCGCCGCCCTGTGGCGGATAAATGGTAGAGGATGCCCATTCACCCTTACCCGTCGAGCATACATGGGCCGGAAAATGGTGTTGGAGCATACATGTAACAGTTCCTCCACCGAAGAGGGGAGGGGGTTGGGCACTAAAAAAGCCTAAAAAATCGCAACTTTTCGGCTAAAAATCGTCAAAAATCGCTAATTTGGGCTAAAATGCAGCTAAAAAGTGCAGTTTTACAGGCGGTGTTGGTAATTTTTGTGTCTGAAATTGCAACAAAATCGCAAAAATTTTCTCAAAAAAGTACTTGCCAGAAAAAGGGCGTCTCGAGGGGGGCGGAAAAATCGACTCGAGGGGCCCCATCCGGGGGTCTGGCCTAAGTGGGTGGGGGGCAAACCCCCCAGACCCGCCACCTGTTACGGGTATGGGTTGTATGTGTATGTGTATGATGTGTGTATGGGTTGGGGTAGTCAAAATCCGAAAATTTGGGGGGCCTGCCGGTTTGGGGTGTCGTGGCGATTTTCCCGGGGGGATTCGTTTGGGGAGTGTCGAGCCCAAGTTGGGGGTGGGCAAACCTCTTAGACCCCCGGCCCATGTATGCCGTCCAGCCAACTGCAAACATTAAACCGTCGGTTTTTTAAGCTGATGCATAGGTTCAGGCTTAAGAGCCATTTTATATGAGCGGTATGGTTTTCTTCAGTAGGGCGGCACACAGCCAAGTCTGATCCCCACTTCTTATTGACGCTTTTGAGAGTACTGTCAAATGTAATGGATGTTAAAGCCGAAGCATTTCTCGAATTTACCCACTACTGGGTTACTGGAAAGTGGGAAAACGCCAGGAGCACAATTTTTGGACGTTTGCGAAAATCGTCATTTCTCTGAAACCGTAAGGCCTACGGGTCCCAAACCATTTATAGACAGTGTTGTGCTATTGTTTATAGCCCCGCAGTCTTCTGCAGAACCTAAAGTGCTTCAAAAAGAGCGAACTGGGGGTTTTTGTAAACAACTTTTTATGGAGCCATCGGTGCCACTTGGGCCTCATAACTAGAGTGCGAACAAACAATACCTGAAAAACCCCAACACCCCAATGCCCGCTAGCCGGGCCTAAAATTGCATTTCAGTGAACAGGTACCTTCCAGTGGTGAATGCAGGATTTTTTTTGCATTGGAATTAAAATTTTAAAGAGGCCTTGTTGGAATTCTCTCATAAATCGGGTCTTAAGATAAATTACTCAATCAAAAGAAGAAAAAACTTTTACCTCTGCGTGCATGAATGATGATATTGATAATGACAGTGATGACACTTGGCCAGCAGTAGGAAGGAACACTTCTAGTTGTTTTGTGGCTTCCACGTTTCTGTCTTCATGCAGTTACGCGATACACCAGGGTACATTGTACTACCATGAATTCTTGATTGGGTTAGGTGTAGCTGGGGGGGGGGAATCAGGAAAGGTCAGAAATGGAATATATATTAATTAATTAACTTTCTTTATGACTATACTGCTCCGGAACGTGCTCTATATACTGATGCGTCCCCCCTAGGGGTACTTTTATATTTGGAAAACAGGTGCTCAGGAGCGTACTTTGTGCTGATGCGTGTCTAGGGGTATTCTTATATTAGGAAAACAAGCCTTCCGGACCCGGAACGTGCCCTGTACCGATGCGTTCCTAGGGGTACTTTTATGTTTCTAAAACAGGCCCTCCGGAGCGTGTTCTATACTGATGCGTCCCCCTAGGGGAATTTTTGTATTTGGAAAAACAGGCCCCCCGCCCAGGGGCGTGCCCTATGTTGCTGTAGTGATCATTAGACTCGTAAGGCGAAGGGCTTTCAAATGATACATAACATGACCATATTTGGATGAATTTGTAATTTTTGAATTTTGCGAAAAAATAATCGATTATCGGTAAAACTTATTAATTTATAATTAATTATGATAATTAAAAACATTAATTTATGATTCGGATCGGTTCCTCATTCCCCCCCCCAGCTACACCTGATTAGGGATAGGACCGCTATACGGTATATACGGTATTTTTGGCTATACGGTATACGGTATTTTTCATACCGTATAATACCGTATAGTTGTTAAAACTGAATCAGCAAGATTTTTGCAGTAAATTCATGTCATTTTCGCGCTTTTAAAGGTCGCAGTACTGTTTTTTGGTTTTTTAAGCCATGTTATGGGTTATGGGTTATGAGCAAATGGCCCACCTTTAGATCAGCTTACTGCGATCTTTTTCGGTGACTCCTGACGACCGGAAAGACTGCTACTGTAGCCGCTGGCAGGCTTTGAGGAATTGGAGCGTGAGTTGAAGATCATGGAGGGTGCCATAGAGGGCTTGGTGGAGGGTGCGGGAGGGTGGATTCCAGAGGGCAGCACGCTGCTGGGCGGTGGCTCGGCAGTGGAGAAGCAGATGAGCCACGGTTTCAATATGACCACAGCTGCAGTTTGGACTGGCTTGTTGGCCGATGCTGTTGAGCCATTGGGCAGTGGGAAACTGTTGGAGGCGTGACAGAAGGATAATGCGGGGTTCCCAGTGGGGCAGTGTGATGATGGGGTCGGTTTTAACAGGAGCAGGGCGGTGCTGTTAGTAGGGGCGGGCCTGAGGGGAACTGGCCCATTGTTGCACCCAAGCGGCGGTGAGATCTTGCTTGAGCCATCTTTGGAGAATGTGATATGGAAGTGGGGATTGGTAGGGAGGAGCTCTTGAGGAGTGGCGAGTCGGCCAGTGATTTCGTTGCCAGCAATGCCAGTATGTCCAGGGATCCATTTGAAGGTGAGGGAGAGTGGCTGGTTGAAGAGTCTTTCACAGAGTTGCATGAGGTCTTGTACTGTCATTTGTATGGAGTAGATGAGGTCCAACAGCGAGCGGAGGCTATTGTAAGCAGTGTGGAGGCAGTGTAGGGCACTCAGGCCATCAGTCAGGACTGCAATCTTGTGGATTTGTTGTGATTGGAGGGTCTGGTGGCTGAGGGTGAGTCCACGATGGATGGCCTTCAGTTCCAGGTCTGTGGTGCTCCAAAGACCGTCAACAGTATTGGTGTGAGAATAGTCAGGAAGATTGTCACTTTGTATGGATTCAGGCATTCAGGGTATTCAGGCAAGATTCCATCGGGACCAGGGGTGCAAGGAGTGATGGTGGTTTGGGCAGCGATCAGGTGGTTGAGGGAAAAGGGGGCAAAGAAGAGCTGAGAGGATTTGTTGGGGTGTGTTTGTTGGTGGCACTAACAGCTTTGCGGAGATTGCGGACAAGGGCGCGTTGCTGAGCATCAGTGGGAGCATCATGGAACTTTTGGATCAGATCTGTGTTGGGAGAACTTTGCAAAGGCTGTGGCTTGGTCACGCCAGTAGACAGGAGTCTTGTGATTGTGCAGAATGGGAGGGAGGAGTGTTTTCCCAGCAAAAGATGACGGACGATGTGTTGTACATGATGCGTGGAGAGGCCTTGGGTGCATAGGGAGCGCCAGTGGGTATGGGCGGCAGTCTTGATCTTCCTCTGACAAAGGGCGTTCCATCGATTCTTGATGGTGCAGTTGAGTTGTGTGGGGTGTTGCTGGAATCGGCATAGGAATTTGCCTCGCTGACTGCACAGGTAGGTTAGCTGAGTAGTCGAAAAGGGCTTGTAATGCTTCTACTTTCCTCTGGGGATGCTGTCATTGGCCGCAGCTTGAAATGAGCTGGTGACTGTGGGGAGAAGGTCGCGAAGCTTGGCATGTTCGATGTCCCACTCATCAATTTCTTTGCAGCTGAGATGGAATCGGTTCCAATTGGCTTTGTGAAAGTTGAAACTGCTCTTGGTTTTCAGGCTGGCATGGTGGAGTTGGGGAAGGTGGAAAGTGCAAGTGAGACTGGTGTGATCCCGTGGACAGGGACCAAGTGATCGTTTGAGGGAGAGTAGCTAGAGTGAGGTCAGAGTGACTTTGAGTGCTGTGGATTTGGAGGGTGAGAGTAAGGGAGAATGTTTTCATCAAGGAGGTTTTGGAAAGAGGTGGTTGCAAGCCAGGTGGCTAGTTTCATGTCATGTGCGTTTTCTGGTTACACGCTTCCTTGGTGCCAATCAGTGTGAAGAGAGTTGAAGTCACCACTGAGAATGCATGGTGTTGGGAGCTGCGCGAAGATAGCTGGATCAAACTGGGGTTGAAGGTGAAACAGCGCTTGCCAAAATAAACTTTAATAGGGAGGAGCTTGAGGCTTGAAGCTCGAATGTCACCAGGAAGGATTTGAACAGGTAAGGTCTGAGCTTGGAAGGGACGTCAAGCAATGTGGTCAGGCCACCACCTGTGCGTTGAGCGCTGGGAGCAGGAAAGACGCGGTAGCCAGAAAAGGACAGTGTTTGGTGAGGTAGGTGACGTGATTCTTGAATGTGAACAATGCTGGGCTTGTTCGTATGGGGGTGGTTTCGTATCTCTTGAACGTGAGAAGCAAGGCTGTTGCAATTCCAACTGAATAAGGAGAACATCATAGAAGTGACTGAAAACGATAATTAGCTACAGCAAGAGCGTTCCGGTCGACAAGGAGGCAGCCTAAGCTGCGCCAGATATTAGCCCTATTTCTCCAGAGTTAACGTAGAGATCGTGCCGGGGCTTCGGCGCTGTCAAACGAAAACGCGTATTATTTGTATATAAGCACAATAATAGAATTTGGGAGTCGTCTACCCAGGTTAGGAGAAAGTGAGAGAAAGGTGTTAGTTTTGTGAGTTTGGGGTTTGGAATGAATGGTTGGCACCTCATTGGTCAACCACACTGCAGGAGGTAGGGAGGGTAAGTGTTAGTGAAAGATGTTTTGTATGAGAGTAGTAGATTGAGTGGTTTTGGTAGAAAGATATTAGATTTATTACCCTCCTGGTACCCCCTGGCCGGTTGTTCCCCCCGCGCCGGCGGGAAGGCTGAGGTGGTGCGGTGCGGGGGTAAGCCATGTTATCGATTAGAAAAACCCAAAAATCTCCTTTAAGGCAGTTTTTTGGCTTCCTTGAAATGGAAAATGTGATATTACAAGTATACTTGTAAAAATGCTGAGAAATCTGCAATTTTGTTTTTGAATAAAATCAAAAACGTATTTTTGGTTAGCATTTCACTAACTTGAAGTGAAGCAAATCTGTCCAACCAAAATACAGTTAATTTAATACTATTTACAACAGGCATAATTCAAAATAAACTCATTATATATTGTCGGCTCAGATTCAAATCTTTAAATAAACAGACAGTACTACTTACCAGTAGGTAGGCAAAACAGATCACAATCAAAAATAGCCGTGTTTTTCTTTCACAGGAAAGGCCGACCACAAAATTTAATGTTTTTGACCAGAACTTGGCGAACTATCCATAAACTAGCGTAACTGGGTGTTTTAAAGCGTTTGCAGCATACTATACGGTATACGGTATTATACGGTATCGAAAATGCTGTACGGTATACATACGGTATTTTTATACCGGTCCATCCCTACACCTGATCCACCAAACTATAGTCGTCCATGATCAAACCATTCGCTATCTGCAGCCAGATAAATGGGTAGCCATTTATTTAATAAATATTTAATAAATAATAAATAAATAAATAAATAATAAATATTTAATAAATGAATAAATGAAACAGTGTTCGCTGCCGGTTCTTCGATGCCAGATGGGGCGCCGATTGACAAACGAAAACAACAATAGACGAAAACCGCCTAAACAGCACCAGATTCGCTCATAGATAAGAATAATGTCAATCTTTAATGAGAATACTGTTTAATTACAATACAACACGAGACAAAAATAGCGATTCATGGAAATTTTTGACCTCACTCAAATCATTTGTTGCTAGATAGTCCTTCCTTAATTACGTGACTCAACTCAAACTCACTTTTAATGAAACTCACTCTGTGAGAAATTTATCACCAAACTTGCATGCTATGTACGTACTTTATTAGCAAAACAAATACTGAAAACTAGAAACAAATCATAAAGCCAATGCAATGTCAAATTAGCACAATTTAATGTATACATGTACAGGTCATCCGCCGATGGGGTAGGGGGTTGTGGTGATCTGAACCCAAATTCTAGAGGAGGGCGGTTAGGTACTAAAAAACGCTCAATCATCGCAAAAAACGCATTTTTGAGCTAAAAGTTCTTTAAAAAATCGTCAATTTTGACTCAAATGCAGCTAAAAAGTGCTGTTTTATATGCAATTTAGTATGTGACATTCTAAAAAATTGTAAACATTTCCAGAAAAACTTTCATTATAAAATATATCTAAACTCTGAGCTGCTTGAAATTTCCTTAGTTAAGGGCTTCAGAAGGGGACTGCGCAATTTAAAAAGACCAAAAGACCAATTTCAAGTAATTTCACTGAATGAGAATTTCACATCTGGGACAATAAAAGCCTAAGTCAAATTTTCAAAATAAAAAAAATCCAACCAAACTGAACCATCATCATGGCATCATGACGATTTAAAGAGAAATAAAAAGCATTACTTCTCCTCAATTTTCTCTTTTGTCTATTTATTGACTGATGCATTTGTTGGTCTGGACACTTCAACTTGCAGTTGCTTGCCGTTGTGTTGCTCTAATGCTTGCTCTTTCAAATGGGACAACCGAACAGTAAAACGATTACATCATAATAAGCATTTTCAGCCGGTTGGTTTCTTCTGTATGGAAGACTGGGAATCTTATCTGGAGATGCTTGAACAAAGCAAGAGGCCTTATATTCCGTGAGTATTTATTGCCATTGTTACCTATATCATAACGATTCGGGTGCACTCACTGAAAGGGTCAGTGAGCGATATTCGCTTGGCTATAGGCAGTCGCGTATTCAGGATTACTTTCTCTTATTTTTGACAGACTTTCTCTTCCTACCTCCACCGCAAAGGGGTGTATACCCACCCTACACCCCCTGGATACGCCGCTGGCTATAGGCAGTACTACTGTACATACATAGGTTCTATATACTGTAGTTACGTAATGAAGACTGTGTGAGTTTATTGACTCTGCGTAAGATAGTACGTACTGTAGCGGTACCACCCCAACGTATTGCACCAACGAGTTGCACGTTTTTAGACCCCCGGAAGTTCTTGTTGAAGTTCCGTCTGAATCTGATGAGGACATTGAGCCACCAAGTCTTCTCAGGTACGTTCAACTTACGCACACTGTTTCGATATTGAAGGTGCACGTAGACAGCGATATTTTGTGAGAGCATTAGTGTGTCCTCTTACATAATTGCATGTTGAAGATATGTGTATGTAGATACTGTGCAATGAATGTGCGTCTAGGGTGAAATGAACTGCATTTTCTACGGCTGAGAAAACCCAAATTTAAACCGATCAGGCCCTCCTTCCATGACAGGACCGCAGGTTGTCAGTTTTCATGGTGGGAGGGACCCTAACCGGGATTTAGAGGGTGTCAGTACTTGAGTGATTTGAATTTGGCGCACTTTTTTACCGCTGACAAGTCCTCCGGTTAAGGTCCCATGACGAAAACTGACAAGCTGCCTGCGGTCCGTCATGGAAGGCCCTGATTAAATTGAGCTGAATAAACGATAAACAAAACATAGCAGCTTTCTAGTACGCGGTAGCAGTGACCAAAAATGACCACCTAAATTTATGGCCTTGCATGGGGTCTTTTTTTTACAAACCCTATGTTTTGTACCGATGCTGTATCTGGTACTTTCTCAGTCCTTAGAAATTGGATTCATTTTTGAAACACCCACAGATTACGGACTACTATATCGCATCTGCCTGCAGTGCTTTCTGGTGGTTGTTACTGTGGCAGGCTAAAGCTTGCTCGCTCACAAGTCACTTGCATGCGTACGCACGTGCTGCACTTTTCTTTCTGTCGCTGTGGTGGTGACACTCTATCTTCCATCTGTTTCTTTCGGCTTACTGCCTGCACCGGTAAGTTGATGCGTTCCGCGCTCGGAAAAGGTCTTCCGACGGTGCGAACGCGTGCAGACCACTAAGAACTACAGTTTTGTGATTTCAGTCCAATGGAAACGGACTTTGCATCGAGTGTGATGAGCACCCCTATCAGCTCGCCGACGAGCGACACCACAGACTCTCTGGAACTGGACCTGGGCGCGTTTGAGATAGTCAACGAGTCGGGCATGAGTGCCGAGGCTCTGATGGAAGAGCCGGTGATGTTCCACGAAAACATGCCCGTCCATTCAGTCCACCACGACACGGTGCAGACGGAAGCGGCCCTCGAGAGTGTGATGGCGGCCCCGGAGAGTATGTTGACTCCCTCCATCCCTGCCACCATGGTGGCCGACAACTACTGCTTCGTGGTGGACGGTGACAAGGTGCACGTCAACGACATCATGGGAGACGACCAGTGGTGGAGACACACCGGCCGACCGGTCAAGTACTACTACTCGACTGACATGAAGAAATTCCGCAAAGTGAATGTGATCGAAAGCAAGAACAGAGTGATCAGTGCCCGCTTCCCCATGCCCAAGCGGGCCGGCTCTTCACTTAACCCTCGCAGGGAGAGCCCCAGTCCGACGCCCTCCATGCTCAATCTGTCCAGAGCCAGCTCCACTGCACACAACAGTCCTCGACCGAGTGTCAGCAGTGGCGGCGGAACGCCCCCCGTGCACAGTCCGCGGGGGAGCACCACTGCCGTGCATCTGACTGGCAGGGGCACTCCCAGACGACAGACCAGTGCAGAAGACGGAACTGAGGTGCCGCTGAGACACGTCTACAAAGTGATTCGGTTCTACAGCTTCTGGAAAACCTGCACCTCCTTCCATCGCATCGTGACCATGATTGCGGCGGCCGATGACAAAGTGGCCAATCCGACCTTCAAGAAGCGCCTGTTTGTTCAGTACATCTGGAGGAACGCCAAGCAAGCGGACAAGGCTAGAGTGAGAAAGGAGTTCGACCCGAAGAGTCAGCGTTTGCTCAGACACGTCACAGACCC
Source organism: Sabatieria punctata (assembly GCA_030248155.1). Classification (NCBI taxonomy): domain Eukaryota; kingdom Metazoa; phylum Nematoda; class Chromadorea; order Araeolaimida; family Comesomatidae; genus Sabatieria; species Sabatieria punctata. Next base: position 48,720 of record JASANB010007404.1, on the reverse strand, counting down.
TGCGACGAGGAAGAAAGTCTTCAATGTGTGACGCTCCATCCATCCAAACCTATTGCTCAGGCATCGATATCAAAACAGTTGCAGCTCTATTGCGTACGCACAATTCAGTTGTGTAGTGCTATTCCAGTTTCGGTGACATATCTGTACAGTACTTACTACAGTGTACCATGTTGGCAGAGTTGACTACAGAAACACTATAAAGCAACAGTGACAGTTCTCTTTCAGTCCGTTGGCCTCCATTGCCTCACCCTACTCCTCCTCCACAGAGTCTCTTCTCGAGTTTCCACTGCTAGAGGACTCTGACAACCCGATTGACTCTGGCTGTACTTCCACGTCAACTCCCAGTGACGAGTCAGAGCAGCCCAGCTTGATCTATCACCAGGACCTCCCGGTTTTCGCCACTGACGCCAAGCCCGTAGACAGCCAGAAGGCCCTCCTTCACGCAATCTCATGTCCAGTAGAGTATCTGGGCAGGTACCGAACTGTCGTGGCCCATTTTCCCCGTCATTTTCGGTTGTCTGCCTGTCTTCCTACACCGCGAGCTTATCAGTGATTGTGATTTGGAATTAACGTAGAGAGCATAGGGCGCCGCCGACTATGGTTACCGACAACTACTGCTTTGTGCTGGACGGCGACAAAGTCACGTTGGAACAGTTGACAGGAAATATAGCCGCCGAGCAGTGGTGGAAAGCCACCGGTAAATCGATCCGCTACTACTGGTCGCAGTCGTTGAAGGCATTTTACAAGGCAACGGTCCTATGGCTCACGCAAGCAAACAGTTGAGAGCAGTTTTCTAGGTTAACATCTTGTTGGCTAAGGGCAAGGTGATTAGCGCTCGCAGAAGACACCGGCGACCTTCCACCGGATTCTTTTTCGACAAACAGGTGCCACTCAAAGAGGTTTATCAGGTGGCTCGCTACTATTACTACTGGCGAACTTCGCGTCACTTTCATCGAATCATCAGCACTGTATCGCCGGTGAAACAAGGTATCACCGGTTTTTAGTTATGCAGCATAAGCCTTCGCATTTTTCTAAACTTAGGCTAAGCACAACCCTATTCATGTCACAATGATTGTTTAGATGGAGAGAAAGCGGTCGGTTTTAAGCAGCGCATTTTTGTGCAGTACATTTGGCGTGACGCCCGCGATTCCGAGAAGCTGCGGGTCTCTACCGAATACGAGCAGGTGATGCGAGGAAAATCGTCACCTCTGACAGCCCCGCCAGGCTTAACCTCGGAGCGTCACGGACCTCTGTCGCGTCGCAGCACGCTGGCCCGGTCAGAGAGCCACGCCGATTCGACCGATACTCTGGCCTGCCATAGTTTGGCATCGGCCACCACCTCCGCACCGAATGCGCGGCTGCAATACCGTCGCGGTACCTTGGGTCCGTCGACCTCTAGAGAAACACTGCTGGTCGTGGAAAGCCGCAGAGCCAGCGAACGAACTATCAAACAAAGCATCAGCTCGACGGGAATAGGACGTTATCTCTAATTTGATCCACCGAGGCTTCTTGTCATATTAGTTTACGTTGTCGTACGATCGCTCAATATCGTTAGCAATACATAGTTGAAGCTCAACAGATGTGTATGAGCTTACATGTAAGTTACCTTAGTCTACTTGCGCGTCTCTGATGTTTTGTCCAGGTCACTCTCAGAAGTAGTGCTGTAAAAGGGTTGTTTGATCCTTTTAGAGTTGCAAGTTTAACTCCTACTTCCATACATGGGCCGGGTTTCTTACCCTCCCATCGCCCTTACTGCTTCATTCCCTCCCCTCGGGAGCCCAGGTCTCACACCCCGAAAATTTTCGCATTTGTTAAAAAATCGGCAATTTTAGAGCGATTTTTAGCGTGTTTAGGGAAATCGGCCTACTCCCCAGACAACTTCAGGCCCCTACCTCCCGTTGTAGTATGTATGCAAATACTGTTTGTCAAAATATCCTGTATTAACTTGTGCTTGTTATTTATTAAAAGTCTTTAGACTCAGTCAATTTGCTCAAAATTAGGCTACAGCAGATAAGATACACGGACTGATAGCCGTTAGTTTGTGGCAATGGAGCGTCGAATATACATTTCTTGGCGGGGCTGCATAATTTAGATTGGCATAATAATTCGATGGTGCCCAGTCTAAGTCAAAGTTTCAACTAAGCACCAACGGTCGATCAAGCCTGGGTTGCAGCGAGCTGTGGTATTGACTGTTTCCGGCCCAGCGGTATGTTTATGTACCAGCCGCGGCTAACAATAGGTTTATGCTGTGTCAAGGTAGGTGAACGTGTGAGCTGGCACGATTGCCCGATCGGCTTGTTATAGTTAGGACAGATTATGTGTTAGGCCTTCGACTCAGCTTATAAAGCGAGCCAATTCAATCAGCTCGCTTCAATTCTTGCCCGCCAGCGCACCTCGGCTCACTATGAATCTAACTGACTGCACCCCGTTCTCCTTTCCAGTCTGTCAACTTGTCAGTGCGTGACTGATAAATGTGCTAAAAATTACTCGCCCAGACTTTTTGTTTTACTCATGTACTGCGCAGTTGTGCTTCAAAGCGTTGCCCAATGGGAGACACCCAGCTTGATTAAGAGTTAGGGAAAGCCTTTAATTATAGGGAAACGACCAGAGAGTACTTTGGGACAATCCAATTAATTCAGCTTCTCTATGTTAATCGTTAATTGACTATTTGACGATTCCTAAATCCTAAAACTACGATCAATAGCGCGCTGAAAATAGCACAGAAATGTATGTACGTACATACGTACAGTAGGTATATTTAACAAAGTTTCTCATTTACGTTTTAGAATAGAATGGTCTGAATGAATGTTCTGTCGCTACTGTCATTCCAATAGTTAACTGTTTAGCTTTAGACCGCAACAGAAATTCGCTACCGTACCTTTTTCTGTAAGTTTCTGCTGTCTAGCATGCATAGAATATTTTCTCGGCCGGTGTACGTGCAAATCTTGTAATGCATACCAAATTGGGTACGGAACGCAGTCAATCTGTTCTAGTAGAGTGGAGTAGAAAGTACGCGTTATTGTATTTAGCTAGCAAATTTCAGCTATCTAATAGAAATGTTGCGGTGTTAGGCTGTGACAGCATCTGCACAGCAGCTGGCGACTGCATTTCGCCTTCCACACAACAATGAACACTTACACCTACATGGACACGGTTCGGTTCGGCTGTCGCAACCATGACTTGCTGACACCACCCACTACCAGACGGTAACTTGCCTTTAAAAACCTTCGAAATTACCTTTTAGGCGAACACGAACCCTTTTGTTCGACTTTCTAAGAAGATTTGTGTTCGTCTGAGACTCAGAGAGGCTCTGGGCAACACATACACATGAAGAACGCAAACGGCCCGTCATGCGGCGAACAAACGGACCGCATAACAGAACAAGAGAAGAAAGAGGCGAACAAAATTGTTTAGCTTAAAGTTAGTAATTTCTGTCAGTTAGTGTTCACTACCAAATGGACTAGGATTATTTCAAAAGGGTTCAGCAGATTCTGGTTAAAAACTTACTTTTTTGTCACCACTAAGTTTATTTATAAGCTTCTAAACCGTATCAGTGTGTGCGTGTCGCCAGCTTACTAAGAATAATTGTCGAGCAGTGGTTTGAGATTATACGTCAAGCCGCAGTAGCAGCGAGTATACATACGTAGGCAGTAAAACTTAAAGATTGATGGTAATGGCTGTTGCGGTCAGTACTGGCTGCTCGGCTCACTTTAAGCCTGATTAGAGGATGGCTTGAAAGCTCAATCAGTTCGAGCTTGCGTGCCTCAAGCCTGAGACGGCAATCGCTTTTTACAGCAGTTTTTAACTCTCTGTTTTCATTGCTGAATGGCCGATTTGCTACAGAGACTAGAACTTTCAATTAAAAGCCAGTCGGTCTGATCGGGCTTCGGGCAGCCTTCTCCGCTCTGCCGACTCTCGATGATGAGAATTGATTGTAGAGCGGCTATAAAGCTCAGGAGTGGTGCGTGCTCATTAATTATCCAGCCTATCAACAGGTGTTCCCCATTATCCCTGCGTGCCGCTAGCAGTGGCGCATCCGATTAGAAGCGTCGCGAGCTGGAGCAAATTGAGCAGAAGCATACGAAAAAGAATTGGCTGCTGCTTGCTCGCTTGAGCCATCGTGTCACGTCGCTTCCCTAAATTCCGTTTTCAGACATGCCACCACTGGCTCCAGCATGATACCAGGCGCCGACTCTGGCTTGCGACGTAGCTCGGTGCCGGCAGTGCTGCCAGGTAAGGAACGCTTTCAGCATTACCCACCTACTACGTAACTGGACGCGTGTGCGCAGCCTAACGACCGCTGATTAGCAACCGCTAACTAAAGCAGTGCCCGCCTTCGCTCCGCTTCCGTGCCTCTTTGAAAGAGATCTCCTACCAAATTTCTCGGGTGGGTGGCCTGGCAGAATACTCCCGGAAATTAGTTGGACGGCCGGCGAAGCCAAACGACTTTAGGCGGCCTGGATAGATCGGATTTGCGCCTCCAGCCGGCCGCTCCCAGCGCGTCCAATTACGCAAATTCTGTGTACTTAATATATCTGCGATTATGCTGCATCCGCCCGAGTACGTCGTCTGTTTTTCTGCTCCGACTACCTCTAATGAATGACTGCCTCCGTGTTTACTGAACTGTGGCAGCCAAATAGCTCGCTGCCTTTCATTCTACCGCTTCGAGCGTGAAGCCATGCAAAGACCCCGCAGCTACACCGACTCGCATTATCTGACACCAGGATGCGTTCTAGCTCGAGCTGGCAGCACTCGACTGTCCCCTTCGAGACTGTCGCCAAGAATGGCCTGTCTGCCTGAAGACGAGTTCTTCGCCCCCTCGCCCACCGGCTCCTCCGGCCACGTCTCGACCAGCGGCGAGTCCAGTTGCAGTCCGCACGCAGACATGGACGGCATCAATCGGCCGCGAGTCTTCTCCTTCCCCTCCAGCGCCGCCTTGAAGGAGGAATCGAAAAAACAATTGTATGTGTAGTCTTTATGAGACTGTACACTAACTGGTACATGAACCTGTTTAGCAATCAAGTGGCCAACTGGAACCGCGACCAATGGACGCCTGTCCGCCAGCGGAAAGCGGACGAGAGCGATCGAAAGTCTGCAGCCGGCATGAGTCTAGCCGAGCAGGAATTTCTCTCCTCGGCCGATAGTAACACTTACAAACGGATCAGATCGTTCAGAAGCACACGAAGGTACTGCACTTCCGTCTGTCCTCTGCAGAAGACTCAACGTGCCGATCGTTTAGAGGTCAGCTGGTGGACTGCGGCTACTGCTACCGAAGGCGCCAGTCCTCAACGGAGACTGACGAACGAAGCAACGAGCCGCTGCTGGTGTCGGAGGCGAGTGCCGTTCCCAACCTGAGCAGTCGCCGAATGACGTGTCCGGAGATTTGGCTGAGTCGTGCCGAATCGTTCACTCCCAAGATCACCAAGTACGAAGTGGTGGTGGTGGGCACGTCGACGGTGGGAAAGTCAACTCTAATTCGCCAGCTGATGAGAGAAGCCGAAATTGATTCGGAGCGCTTGGAAAACGCCTGTGCGTCCCACTGCACACGTCTCTCTATAATCACAGACTGCCGTTTTTCAGCTGTCGACAGTGCTCCGCCGTGTGCAGTAACAATTCTGCTCAACAAACGTGAACTACAGTTGAGCTTCGTTACCGCGCCGGACTTAAATGTGAGTTGTAGACGCAGACCTAAGGTGCGATTTTTGTCACCTTTCTGCCTATTTTTGGCTCAGCTGCAGTGGATACAGAGTCTGTAGGTTTGCGTGCGGTTTAGACAAGTGTGCAACTTAATCACATGACCGTGCAGCAGACGAACTGATAATCACGCTAATTAGTGCCTAATTGCAGACTGCTGATTCAGCAGTGGAGGGCGATGACGACACTCGACGCCTGGTGGTTGCCATGTACAGCGTGGCCAACCGAGCATCGTTCAAGGCAGCTGGCAAAGTTCTCTACACTTTGTACGAGGAAAAGGGCAACCGAGACCAACACGACCGTCTCATGGCCATTCTGGTTGCCAATAAAGTGGACTTGCAGCGCAAACGGAAAGTCAAAGAATCAGGCAGGCACTCGCGTCTGTAGACAGAGGAAATGATCGAACTCTTTTCAGAGGGCCGCACAATGTCTAGAATCTACCGGTGTATTTTCCTTGAAACCTCGGCCAGTCTATCGTTACATGTGGAGCGGCTAATGAAAGAAATCCTGCGGCTCATCCAGCAGCAGCTGGAGCAGGACAGGAACGACCCCGAGCCGACCGACGAAGACGGATTGATGGTACGTAGAGACTCGGCTGGTCAGAGATTTCTGCAACAGCTCAGAGCCAACGGACGCAGACTGGCCCGCTCTTGCGAGGAACTCTTTACCAAGATCGTTCACTGATACTTCTGTAGACTCTGTGGATATCTATCGTCGCTTACACTGACATTCTTCACCAAATCACGTGCCATTTAAATTATACGTCTGTTTGTTGTAAGCACGCAGCTAGTATACAATGATGCTAACATATAAATCAGTGCCAATCCCAGTTTCACTTCCTATTTAGCTGACAATTTTTCTACCAGACGTTCAGTTAGCGCCGAACCGGGCTTAAATTTTCGCCGAGCCTCTAGTAGTTCTCTAAAACATGCTTACTTTCTCAAATGTGGCAAATCTGAGTGTAAAGTAAGCATTTCCACCTGGCTTGCTCGATATGAGACCGGCGCTCGGAATTGATGCAACTGTGAATGAGCAGCTGCGAAAAAACGTCCCGCTGCAAACTTATTTTTTTCAATTTAGAGTTTTGCTTTTGAAAATTAAAAAATAATTACGAGTTGAATAACTTACTTGAGCTGTACTACCACCGAGTCGCACAAGGTCTTCTCTGATAGGATAGAGGAAATCGGCTGCTTCAGCAAACTGTGCTCGATCGAATGCGTACAACGCCTGACAAACAGGCACTCCGATTTCACGGGCTGTCACACGATTGACGCTGGAATCCGATCTGAAAAGGATTTTGCCCTGCTCCTAATTAATCCAAACCACTAAACGCACTGGCAAAAGTTTAGCATTGAGTCGCGGTGCGCACTAACAACTTGCTCGTTTTTCACACCCAAAAAGGTCATTGCCAGCATAGTGTCGTTGTAGGCTTGTGCGTGATGTTGCAAGTAAGGTTGACATATCTGATCAATCGAAATCCACCGATCTCCTACGTCCACGCCTAAATGCTCACTGTTTACTCAGTTGCCAACACTAATGCCTGAGTGAAACCCTATACTGCAGACAGACAGATAGTAAACCTTCGAGCTGCAGTCGATAGAGTAGGGAACAGGCGTCCACGATTGGAAACATAGCCTTAGATTTGATTCGCTCTTTCACTTCCCGGTCAAAAATCGTCAGTGCTGCCTCGTACTCGGCGCCGTCTATGTGAAAGACCGCCCAGTGCCAGTAATTATGACAGGCCAGTTGATTGGCCGACTGCAAACAGTCAGTTACAGTGAAACACATACTGTACGTACCGGAGAGTGCTGCATTGGGTACCCGGGTACACTAACCAGCACTTAGCATTTTCCGCAACAAAAATCAGATCCTGTTAGTGTACCCGGTACACTAACTGGCACTTAGTGAAATCACGTTAAATTACTTGTTTTCACGATTTCTGAGTAGAAATGCAATTTTGTAATCCTGATTACTGTTTCTGCTATGTAAATGTGAGTGGTTGGTCAAAGTTTTCATTCTTGTGAGTTTTCTGTCAGTAAAAACTACTGAAAATGAGCAAAAATATACGTAGACCTGTTATAAAGCTACCGTAATGTTGAAAATTTTTGACACCCATGACATAAAACCTGTCTCCAAATAGTGTACCCCGGGTACACAATCCGGCACTGAGTGCCAGTTAGTGTACCCCGGGTACGCTATCTGGAGGGGTACCCTATGCAGCACTCTCCGGTACTAAAAGATTCGCCTAAATACTCGGCTTTCTGTCTGTTCGTTCATTGTTTTCTGTCTGCACTCCTAATAAACTCTGTTCAGTACATAGCAGTATTTAGAGAAATAACAAACAGCAGGGGCGATTAAGGCATGCATATTGTAAGTACGTACGGGTAGGCCTACGTACTTACGGAATACAGGTAAACATTTGTACCGGTACCATAATTTAACAGCTAAGAAATTCGAAAGTTACATATAGTATCACTTGAACCTGTAATAAACCACAGATGGTATCAGTAGCAAATATGACAGCCGGTAAATTCAACATTATATGCATGTGTGTTCATATACAGTATGTAAGGTGGGGGAGGTGAGAGCGGTTTTCCGTCAGGTGGGGGTTTCGCCCAGAGTTTTTCGAATAACACCGATTCCTCCAAAATGTCAGCAGTGGAAGCGCCGAATTCGGTTTCTAAAGGCTTTTCAAGCGAATTTTAAGCTAAAAATTAGTGATTTCTGAGCCAGTCTGTTAGTACTGGAGTCGCTACTACGTAGCACTTGTACTTTTGGGTCGGACGAGGGTGCCTAAACTGTCTGGGGGTAGGCTTTTCTAGCTAGGGAGTAACCCTAATCCCCCTAGTACATGTACTATATACGTGTGCTGCAATTTCCCTAGTGTCGGAATGAATCTGGAAGTGACAAACCCGCCAATCGCGTTCTAGGCCTTCCAAAAATCTGATTCCCTCTGCACTTCTGCCGTTCATCTCCATCACATGAGCGATAGAGTGGATAGCCCAGGCATCTGTTCTGTTAATTGCTAAGGCCTATAAAATACAGCCATTAAATTACAGACAAGTATTTACTCCTAACCTCCTTGGCAGTCTTTTCTGCTTGCTCGTACTCCAAGTTTTCTTCCAAGCCATAAGCCAACATGCCTTTGACGAATCTAAACGACAGTGGCTGCAGCAGTGCAGAAAGCAGAGCTGGGTCTCACGAATAGAGTGGGTTTTGGGCGTTCCAGTGAGGCAGGACTCGAACCACAGTGTCGCGGATTTCACTCAAATTGCCAAGGAACAGGTGAGCGGTTGCCGCAAATTTCAGGGCATGAGCATCGGTTGGAAACCGCTTTAGTATTCTCTCCAGCACTTGCACGCTTTCGTCCATCTTGCTGAAACAAGTGTGTTCTCGGTCAGCCGAAGCAGTTTAGCATTCACCCATCAGCCAGCAGCTCGACTGATTTTACGTGGAGTTTCTCTCGCTCGTTCACGCCCAACTTTTCTGCATCCTGAAGGAGAGTGGCGATTTGGTCGGCGAATTCTGGGTCGACGCGAGGGGTGCGACGACTGCCTAACAAATCCAAACCGTACAAGAGAGCTCGTCCAAGCACTGGAAACGCCAAGTGGTTGTACGAGTATGATTGGTGAGAAAGAGCACAAGACAAACCAAATTGTGGATCGGCTTCCATCATTCGTTTGGCCGAGCCTTCAACTCCGCCCAACGGATCGTAATCTGTGTAAGTGACCAACTGCCGTACAATTGCATCGTAGTCCTTGGCGCTTGAGTTACTGGTCGTTGTAACTGGAAGACCGCTCGACAGCCAACCCTGCAATGCATTAACTCATCTACACCACAGTGCCGTCGTATGAAAAGTTATTTACAGCTACGTAGTATATGACCTAACTACCAAGAACGGCTCGACCACATTAACCTATTGAACTGAACAAGAAAACCAAATCACCTGACAATCCAGTAATCCTTGAAAGCAAACGTCCACCATTAATATTGAAGTTAGGCGATCTGCTTGCAAGAATCATGTGCTAATAACTCGTTGAAGCTAAAGATAATCAAGGCTAGATATGCAAGAGCATCAGCAGACTATTACAGGCAACTCCAAATATCCGAAAACCCGCTGCAGTATTTTCTTCAGCACAGTACCTACTGTGTACACGTATACATACCGATTAAAATATTGTTACAAGTTTAGCACGAACCATATGAACTTAGTATTCCTGGCTGGACTAATGTAATTAACAAAATAAAAGACGAACGTAGTTCAAACATGCAAAGAAATTGCAAAACCACACGGTAGAACGCTGTGATGCATAAAGTACCTGAATTTCACAAGCAACAGTATGAAAGGCAAGAAGACAGCTTGAGCCGCGACCCTACGTACCCGTTGAACCTACGTACGTACATACGTACCTACTACTATGCTACTGTAAGAAACAATGCCACATACAACACATACCTACTCTACTGCCCCTACATAATTTGCAAAGATTCGAAATGACACTTCATGCGCACTGTCAGTGGACCGGGTTTCTGATTCAGCCGTTGGAGCAGCAATTGACTAAACAAACAAATTTAACCCAAGTTCTCTCTTAAAAGAAGAACTTGTACATCTCATTCGATCACAAACAGAAACGATCATCAGCGAAAATAAAAAATCTTCTATTTGTGCAAACTTGTAGCCAAGATTCTAGTTTGTCCAGAACTAGAAATTTCAAAACAGTTTAGAAAAGAATGTCCATACGCTTCGCATTTCCCGCTTATTAAATTTTCGTACATCGATCGCGACAATTACTGAGAGACGGCATTAAAAATTTTAGAAAATTCTAAATAAATTAAAAATTAGAAAATTCTATAAAATTCTGTTCTCGAAATTTCAAAGTCGACGATGTTTTCAGTTTTGCGATGCACTGGCACTGTCCTTTACCGAAGCAGGACTATTAGGCGATGCCGATTAGGCGATGCCGATTAGGCGACGCCGATTAGGCGATTTAGCGGTACTATTAGGCGACGGTACTATTAGGCGACAGAAATAATTTTTTTCTATAAATCCGTACGGCAACATAGGTTACCACTAAAACATAGCACAACAATGCAAACAGCACAACAGCAATTAAAACAAAATTTGACAAAATAGAAAAGCAATTTCAATGACTAATTTAAAAAATAAGTGCAACACCAAGGATGGATAAATTCCATCTCACTGAGCACTCATTAGTAGAGAAGAAAACATTTCTGCACATGTCGCCATACATGGGCTGGGGGTTGCCCACACCGCTCAAATTTTCGGATTTTGACTACCCCAACCTAAACCCATTTTTCCGGCCCATGTATGCATGTCACAGAACATTTATAAAGCGCTAGATGGATGGACGCGCCGCATCAAATTCTCGCTGCGAAACTCTGTGAGCTGCTTCCGCAAAGTTATTGGTGCGTCGTGCATCGTCTGCATCCAGCGCGTTAATGAACAGAGCAACCCAAAAAATATGTGGCCGACCCGACGGCCGCTCGCGTGCTCGACGCAAGCTGGGGAATAGGGGCAAATGCCAGGATCTCAGTTAGAAACAGTCAGGGCAGGTGGCTTGTTTAGCTATAAGTTAACGAGTTATAAGATTAACGAGACATGATTTTAGTGCCACTTAGCCATGCATAGTTAAAACAGCGCATTTAGCCTTACAGCTGAACATGGCCCCTTGACCCTTGACTGATTCGGAAGGCCCGCCTAACTGGTACTATTATAATATATTAATGTTTTTTGTCGCCTAATAGTACCATCGCCTAATCGGCGTCGCCTAATCGGCATCGCCTAATCGGCATCGCCTAATAGTAGCGTACCGGTCCTTTACATAAGATACATCTATAAGCTCTTGGCGTGAGAAACTTTTAGGCTATACGTTTACATTGCTAAAACGTGAAGAGTTTAATCTAAACACCTTGCGTTTGTTTGATGTTGAGGAACGGGTGACAGAAAGCAACTACGTATGAGCAGTTGACTGAAGACATCGCGCTGGGCATTGCTGCCTCCGATCGCTACCAGCTCGTCAGAAATCGGATAGAGAGCGTCTACAGCGGCTGCATAGTCTTCGTTGCAAAATGCAGACATGCCAGCAAATAATCTCGGACCGAACTTTTTGGTTATTTCATGATTCGTTCCTACACCAGTCCTACAACGTCTGTATTTTAAAACATTACCTTATTGTGTAGAAGCACTATCCGCTGTTGCCCTACTGGCCACTACCTATACAATGCAACAGAAGGTTCTGCAGTGCATACACACTAATAGACCTGGATAGACTGCAGTACGGCAGATGATGCATTTCTATGCCAAATGCAAATCAGTACTTGCATAAATGCAATCCGCCGTCCAATATACGTATGTACGGATCCTAATTATTGTATATCCACAGAATGTGCCGGATTTTCTTAGCAAAAATACACTTTGTAGAATTCCTATTCACACGTAATGACGCTTAACAATTATTTAAACTAGGGAAGTCCCTTTAGTGTCGTAGGTTTCCCCTTTTTCCGTAGGCGACCAATTTTTTGAAAGCTCAGTTTTTCGAAAACGCATTTTGCGAGAAAGTCAGCTTTGGTGCCGAAGAGCGGCGGTAAGTAAAGTCATCTACGGATCTGGCTAATATTGAACATGTAAAAATAAACCAATGGTGCATGCCGGCCACCAACAACCCCTGGAACCGGAGCTACAACCCCTCAACAAAGCAGGATCGCTGTCAGACACCAGAAAATAACACCAAAAATCATACATGTATGTAACAGGTCATCCGCCGAAGGGGGAGGGGGTTGGGGGGTCTGGCGCCGGCCGGGGGTCTGAGCCAAAATTTTCGGAGGGGGTAGGGCACTAAAAAACGCTCAAAAATCGAAAAAATCGCTAATTTGGGCTGAAATACAGCTAAAAAGTTTTTGCAAGTTGTGGGTCGGCGAAATCGTCTCGGGGGGTCCCATCCGGGGGGAGCTGGCCTAAGTCGGGTGGGGGCACACCCCCCTGTTACATGTATGCTAAAAATCACTGCCGACCCTACTTTAGGGGGGTGTAGCTCCGGTTCTAGGGAGTTGTTGGTGGAGGGCATGCACCATTGGTCTTCGGATAAGCTCTATTTTAACATATTTTAAGATAAGCCAAATCCATGGATGACCTTACTTGTCATCTCTAAGCGAATTTTCTAGCAAAATGCATCTTAAGCCTAACCAAAGCCTGAATCCAAGCCGAAACATATGCCTATGAACGTAGTTTTCGGCTAACGTAAACCTAAGAAAAAGGTTCGAGGAAAGAGTTAAGCGGCGAATGCGAGAAAACTCGGCTCACTTTGAAAATCGACCAACGGCGTGCGGATATAGCAATTTTTGAGCAGCTCCTGTAGTAACGTATCGCACTATGAAATAGTGACACTATTCTGCGAAAGAGCCATTCACCCAATAAACCTCAGAAACATAATATTGTACGTACTCAATAAATTCCAAAACGGACTGTTTGTGTCGTTGAACTGCATTGCTATCGTTCGTCCCAAGAACAGCCATGAACATCATCGCATCGTTGAACAACAGAATGTGGTCATCCAAATGACAACTCAAAATGTCGTACACAGGCTCGTAGCGGTTCTCTAGTTGGAAGCCTTTAAAATTCAACTTAAGCTGCTATCCGAGGTTTTTAACGTACATGTAATCTACCATACATACACTGTATATGTAACAGGTCCCGGCCGGCGTGGGCATACATGGGCCGGAAAAATCGGTTGGGGGTAGTCAAAATCCGAAATTTTGGGGGTGTGCCTGCCGGTTTGGGGGGTCGCGCCGATTTTGGTGGGTGGAGTCAGGAACAAAAGTCGGCTTCAGGTGGGTGGGTGGGGTCGTTTGGGGGGGTCGAGCCCAAGTTGGGGGGTGGGCAAACCCCCGGACCCCCGCGGCCCATGTATGGGCGTGGGGGAGGGGGAGGGGTTTCCAACAGGTGGGGGTTGAAGGGGGTTTAGTCCACAATTTCAAAAACCTCCAGAACGCCTGGAAATCATACATGGGCCGGGGGGTAAGGGGGGTATACCCCCCTCGGCCGGCCATACCCCCTCGCGCCCACACCCCCCCTCCGGGGGGGAGGAAATTTTCGCTTATTTAAGGCAAAATTGGCGTTTTTTGGCCTTTTTTCAGGGACCCCCCCCCCCCCCCCCCGAGGTCTCCAACCCCCTACCCCCCTCCGGATTTTTCCGGCCCATGTATGCTGGAAATGCGTTTTTAGCACGCTTTTTTTCAGCAAAGAGGCTAAAAACCGCTATTTTAAGCTGCCAAATAGCGTTTTAGAGCTAAAACAAGCAAAAAACGATAAAAAGGTCTTCCAGAAAACGCCAATTTCGCTTGCATTTTTGGGTGGGGTCCCTAAACTGTCTCGGTGGGATGAGGGGGGGGTTCGGCCTTTCTAGCTAGGGGGTAACACCGCAAACCCACCCCTAGTATACTGTATGTACGTATGACGTACAAGCAGACATGGGCTAGCATTTCGGCTGAAGGGGTGGTAAATTTTCAAATCCCGAGGGGGGTTGAGAGGAAGGTAAGCCAAAAAAACTCCGATTTTTTTACTAAAATCAAGGTGTTTAGGCTTATTTTTTCGCAAAAAATAGGTTAAAAAGCCTATTCTCTGAGCTCATTTACTACTTATCTAGACATGCTTTTCTCATAACTTTCTATACAAAATTCTTCCTAAAAATTTCTGAGGGGAGTAGCGGCGGCCTGATGGGAGTAGTTCAGAGCCTGAGGGAGTTAACCCCCTCAGTCTCCCAATGCCTATGTCTGGACAGTATGTGCATGTGCTGTACGTGCGCACGCAGATAAAAAACGTACAGTACATACATACAAAGTAGGTATGGGTAAGTAAAGAACTGAGAATCTGCTTATAGACAAAAAGTTCAATCCAGGCACACCTTCCAGTTGCAGGCGGTAGAGCAGTGAGGTGGCGTCGACGATATCGAGCAAAGCGCCGGAGTGGACCCGCTTTCCCACTTCCCGATCGAAGATTCCCATTGCAACGTCGTATTCTCCTTTCTCGATGTGATACAGAGCCCAATGCCAGAAATTGTGACAAGCTAACATATTGCATGGCTAAAACCAAGTCCGTCTCCATCAGAGTTTAACGGAGGTGCTAGTGGAGTATGTACGCTCCAGTCCTTGACGGTTCCACTCAAAAACCGAATTCCCTCTTGGTACCGACCATTCATCTCAAACACATGTGCTAACGAGTGCGTGGCCCAACAATCCATTCGATTGATTTCGAGAGCCTTTAAAATCACGACTGTAGACACTAATAATATAAGGGATTTCCCTCCTAAATGTCTATTTTATACTGTATACCATACGTAACAGGTCCGGGCCGGTGTGGGGAGGGAAGCGTGGTTTTGGTCAGGTCGAGGGATCGAGGGGTTTCATTCAGAGGGGTTCAAATTTTCGAAAAGCTCCAAAACGCCAGGAAATGCGTTTTTAGCACGTTTTTTTAGTAAGGAGGCTAAAAATCGCTATTTTAAGCTGCCAAATAGCAATTTAGAGCTAGAAACAAGCGAAAATGATAAAAAGGGCTTCAAAAACAGATTTCTCTTAAAATATCAGCAGTGGAAACGCCAAATTCGGTTTCCAAAGGGCTTTTCAAGCGAATTTTAAGCTAAAAAATAGTGATTTCTGAACCAGCTTGTTAGTGCTGGAGCCGCTACTAGTATTTGTATTTATATTTTTGGGTCGGGGTTCCTAAACTGTTTCAGTGAGGGCTGAAGGGGGTTGGCCTATCCAGCTAGGGGTACGTAACCCCAAACCTCCTAGTGCATGTATGCTGTATACTACTGTACGTACTGTATGTGGTGATGTACCAGGTATGACATCGATCAAGCAATCAGGTGACACTATATGGCATAGTACCTCGGTAACATACACGCCGAGAAATCCCTGGCGCAATACACGCGATTCCCTACTTGTTTAGCTTCTTTTTCAGCTTCATCATACTGCAGACATTCTTCCAGGCCAAAGGACAACATTCCTTTTAAATAGCTAGACCAAAGATACTTTCTTGGGTGAGCCAAGTCAACAGTAGGTAAGGTACCCGTAAAGCGGCATAGCTTTATCCCAGCTGGGCAAAACTCGAGCCACACTGTCTCTAATTTCAGTCTGGTTGCCCAGATAAAAGTAGGCGTCATGTGCCAGTTTGAGCGCTAGAATGTCGTGCGGGTGTTCAGTGAGGATATGTTCCCAGGTCTTACAGGCGTCCACCATAAACCTACAAACCTACGAGTTCCACTAGACCAGATTAACAAAACAAACATCATTCTTGCCCGTCTGCAAACTGTTTCACGGCTCGCACATGTTGACGCTCGCGGCTACTCAGAGATGCAGTCTGACTGGCAGAAACCAACGCATCTATGTCAGCGGCCAACTGTTTGTCTAGTCTGGTGGTCCTTCCAGTGCCTATCAAGTCCAGACCGTAACTGAGCGCTTTGCCCATAACTGAAAACGCTACGTACGTAGATGCGATAACTTGATTTAAATGTCTAATTCAGTCAGACACTTAACGCCCTTTAAATATACAGGGTGTGCCAAAAAAACAACCCAGCAGATTTTTCGCTGTAGCAACCGCAAACTTCAACCGATTTGAATGAATCCTTTTTTAAATGAAAGATAAATAAATTCTTAAAAGATTGCTGAAATTTTCATTAATGTACTCTGCTTAGTTCCTGAGATATTGCTTCTCAAAATCAAAACAGTGATTTTGGCAGTGAACAAGAGGGATTTTTTATTATTCTGCACTTCGTAGTAAAACGGATTCCTGCTACTGCTATGGGCTATTGGAGGCTTTACTGGTGACACAGAAACTCGGTTTACTTCAACATTAAAGTATCATTAGCCCCAGCAGTAGGAATCTGCTTTATTATGAAATGCAACGGAATCGCTCTTGTTATTTGCCAAAATCTGTTTCGATTTAGAATTCAAATATCTCAAGAACTAAACTGTGAATCTCAATAATAATTGCACCAATCTTTGAAGAATTTATCAGTCTTTCATTCAATAAGGATTCACTCAAATCGGTTGAGATTCATGGTTGCAAAAGTAAAAAAATCTGCTGGGTTGTTCTTTATCACTCTTGTTCATTGCCCAAATCTCTGTTTTGACTTTGAAGACAAATATCTCAGGAACTAAAGCAGGCTATCTTAATAAACGGTATATCCAGACATGGGCTAGCATTTCGGCTGAGGGGGGGTAGAATTTTCAATTCCTGAGGGGGGGCTGAGGGGGGGTAGGAGCGCCTGAGGGGGGGCTGAGGGGGTGGTAAGCCAAAAAGTCCGATTTTTGGCTAAAATCAAGGTTTTGTTGCATATTTTTCATTAAAATAAGCTAAAATAAGCTATTCTGAGCTCATTTACACCTAATCCAGGCATATTTTTATCATAATTTTCTATACAAAATTCTTCCAAAAAATTCCTGAGGGGGGTAGCGGCCGGCTGAGGGGGGGTAGGTCAGAGCCTGAGGGGGGGCCAAACCCCCCTCAGCCCCCCCCTTTGCCCATGTCTGGGTATATCAATCTTTCAAGAATTTATTTATCTTTCATTTAAAAAAGGATTCATTCAAATCGGTCGAGATTTGCGGTTGCTACAGCAAAAACTCTGCTGGGTTGTTTTTTTTGGCACACCCTGTATATGTACCATATACCCGCCGCTCGGTCAGACATGGGCTAGTATTTATGGTACCGGAACCTCGGCTAGTGGTACCATATATGGTAACCCACGTTCGGGGACTGTGGTGGTAACGGTAGTGGTACCCCTCCCCAGACATGAGCAAAGGGGCCTCTGGAGGGGTTGACCCCTTCATGGGCTGAACTACCCCCTCATCCGGCCGTTACCCCCTCACGAATTTTTTGGAAGAATTTTGTATAAAAAATCATGATAAAAGTACAGTAGGTCTAGATGTGTAAATGACCTCAGAATAGCTTATTTTTACCACGTTTAACGAAAAACAAGCCAAAAAAACTTGATTTTAGCAAAACCGGGACTTTTTGACTTACCATCCCCTAAGCGCCCCAGACGCTCCTACCCCCTCAGGAATTGAAAATTCTACCCCCATCAGCCGAAATGCTAGCCCATGTCTGTCCCTCCCTACCTTGGTACTGGTACATGTACATACTGACACCATATATTACCACTACCTTCAGATTTCGTACCATTGTAGCGGTAACCGTACGTGGGGTACCATACGATACTGGAACCTTGGTATCACTAGCCTAGGTACCAGTACCATAATGGCAGCGGCACCACGTATGATACGAGTACCATATACGGCGTTAAGTGCCTGACTGTAATACCAAAGTCAGTGTCTGCCTGTAGCATACGGTCGACAGTTGCTTCAATGCCTCCCAGCTGATCTTCATCTATCCAGCTGACGTACTGCCTCACAGCTGCATCGTACATCTTTGCTGCTTGATTGCTGGTAGTGGACAAGGCCATTCCCTGGTCAGTCCAGGCCTGGAAGACCAAGTCAGTTTAGTGTCGGGTTTCAAAGGTCAGTCGTTAACCTGGCAATCCCTCAAGTTGTCGGCGCACCAGGGAGCGGTCATGTTTTTTGGCGGTGCGCACCGAAAAAAAGAGTGGCCAGCACGGAAACCTAAAAGTGGTGACACAGATTTGACAAGTTAGCGGGTGGGCACGCGCGTCCATGCCGAACTAAATAGGAACTGTCAGTTGGAATCAAGGTTAACTGCGCGTTGACAATCTCATAACAGAAGGACGTGTGGCGGCAGGTAAGAGATCAGAGACGGGCAGACTGGAGCCACCTGGGCGACACTGAATCTGGATCTTGTCGCCGGTCTTTACGCCTTGATTGATGGCTTTTTAAAATCGGCGCCCAACCACTCTCACACCTTGGCCGGCCGCTTGTCTCCGCCGCTCCTCCTCACCATGAATCCGTCCAATCTGTGTCTCTTCTTCTGCCTGGCAACTGTCACTCTTACCGCCGCCGCGCCCTTCAAGTCACCTGGAGACAGCAACGGCTGCCACTCGCTAGACCACGAAGCCTGCGACGAAATTTGCAAAAAGGACAATTACTGGTACGGACAATGCAGCAAGTGGGACGGACTGACTTTCGCTTGCAAGTGCTTCTCGTACAAACGGCCGCTGGACGGAGTTGTGTGTAGGAACCGACAGAAGAAGTGCATGCACGAGTGCCTGGCCAAAGGCAAGGAATACGGCGGCTTCTGCTACCCACACCCGACCTCCAGTTACCCTAAGGGTGACCCCCGGTGCAGGTGTTTCGATATTCCCCAGTTCGCCGATTCCGACTGGTACAGCCAATGAACTTGATGCTGTACATTCGAGACTCACCTCTCCCAGAGGATAAGTGTGGACCCTGCCAAATATGTACGTAACTGGAAACTAGCATTGATTGTAGAGCAGCAAATAGTAATTTACGAACCGAGATACGCGGTGAAAATATACGGTAAGAGTGCAATAAAGGCAAGTAAACCGGTATTGGCACTTCAAAAGACACGATCTGGCCCGGAACCCACCGAGTCTGTCAGAAACCCAACCGTTTTCTGCTCTGGAAAACTAGAACGGGCACGGGGAAGAATTGGTTCAAAACACAGTCAGTAGAGCAGTCGACTCGTTTGCTTAGAAGAAAAACTGGTCTTCCACTTTATACATGCGACTTTGATTAGAGAAACTAACTTCCTGGCCAACCAAGCCATGCTTCAATTCTACGTACGCAGAAGCGTTTTTAGAGCAACTGCCAATAAAACAACCGTGACGTCAAGTAATTGTACCGCAAAGCAATTTTCTCCCACAAACGTAAACCTCTGTGACGTACGACCAGAGCCACGATTACTGGCTGATTGAAGGTTAGTCCACTTTTGTCACCGCAGAAATTTAGTTCGAGATACTGTAGCTGCGCGGGCGGGCAAAAAATATTCTACGTCCAGGTCGAAAACACTGAACATGACAGCCAATAAATAAGAGAGCAAAGGCCCGCGCAAACCGACGCAAAAACTCAGACAACTCTTCTATCAATCAAAAACACGTTTATGCCAATTACACTGAACAACAAAAACGTTCGGTTTAATACATAGCCAAGCCAATAAAGGTTATCTGTACAAAAACTCGTCACAAATTCCCATATCGTGGAAGACAGCACAACAAGCTTCAAGCTTCTTATCGGCCGCTACCTCCAATTCCGCCAGTTTGTCTAGCAAGTTAGAGAAATTCGAAAAATCCGCGACAACGCTTTTCCGTTCAGCCGGAGCGTCCGAACCCAGAAACAAATCCATATCATCAGGATCGAAATTGGGCAAGGTAGAATGGTTCAAGGAAAATTCTTGTGTGCTGCTGCTGCTAGCCGACTCTGTTTCAAATTCACTAAAATCCTTTAACACCGCGTCAATAGTCTGAATGAGTTGCGAAACGTTCAAGGTTTGTGTTTCACACTGCTTCTCGGAAAGCAGCGCCTCCAGTGCGCCTTTCGCTCTGGCCAAGCGTCTAGCAAGAAGAGCCACTCTCCTAAAGCCCTGATCGAAGCCGGCTTGTAAGGCGTTCTGTTCCGATTCCACCACCGCGGCCACGTAATCGTGCTTGAAAATGGCAAACTGTTCTTTGGCGAAGTTGCGACGGTCCACTAGACGATCGAAGTCCTCAGCCATCAGATCAGAGAACAGGAGCGGTCAGTGCTCTACGGTAGACGTGCAAATACTTGAGAACAGTGTTGATTCTCGGTCTCACCAACTGCTCCGTAAATGCGATCTTGCTAACCAACCTCGGGTCGTCGGAATTGCCCGCGCAGAAGCGCAAGAAACACAGAACGAAGTCGAAACAGTTGAAGTCGTTTAGCTGGTAAGCGGCCCCAGACCAAGTGGAGGCGCCGGCCGAAACGAACGCAAGTAACTTCTGATTCCAATCAGGCACCGGTAAATCGGAGTCCAGCAAAATAAGCGAGCAACTTTGCCAGCCGTCCCAGTCGCAGTTAATTCCGTCAGTCCAGAACGAGTAGACGCAACCCTGACTGGACGAAATTCCTATATGTAAGTCAGCGCCGATTTCGAAGTCTCTAAAAAGAAGACATCGACTCTAGAGAATAGAGGCTCTACAGAAATTACGAAATCGACTTACAGCAGAAAAGTGCCAGCAGTGGGCTTGACTACAACAGCGTTGAGCAGTGAATGGGCTGACTGGAGAGGTGTTGGACATTCAAGGCAGTCTTCTAGACGAAAACAGCCTTTACAGAAAGGACAACGATCGGGAATGACGCTGTCTAGAAAGAAACTTCTCTGAACGCATTGACTGTGCTGCAGGCACAACAGACTCATCACCTAAAAGTTACTTTTATACGCACATCAAGAACCAATTCTAGAACAGCTTGTTTGTTTTTGAGTTCCACTGTCCTTTCGGACAGCTCAGAACACCCCTCGCTCTTTTCAGAGCCCTTCAATGGGGTAGCCCTGCCTACAAACAACCCTCCCCCTTGCTGCCATTAGGTGCTTAGCCAGCGCCGGTTTGGTTCCCATTTACCTACTGGCCATCACCGACTTTCGGCGGTCTGGGTTGGGCTTTACGTCGACTAGTTCCAGTCGCTTCGACCGGTTTCGAACCCACAAACAACCGCTCTCACGGATGCCGGGGCCGCCGTGACACACAAGATAGCGTAAACTACCCGTGGCCAAGACGCGACTTGCTGCATGCATGTACAGGTCCGGCACCAGTAGGAGTCATTCAGCGGAGAATTTTTGACGGACGTCCCCTACGATCATAAGCATTTTGTGATAATTCTAAACTCGAAGCTAAGAAGATTGACCGAAAGGCGCATTAGCGAACGATAATTGAATCCAAATCCTGAACAGTTTCTCAAAGATTTTATACAGTAGGCTAGCTAGACTACACGACAACTCATGAAAGTCTACAGGCAGGCAATGATAATAACCTAATCAGGTACGGACTTGTGCGACCGACACATTGCACGGTCACCTACTGCCAGCGAGCCCATATTTCAATTGTCAATGCAGTAACTTACACAACAGAGCAGCAAGAAAACTAACAAAGACTGCCAAGTGAATGTGAAGACAGTTGGAACGAAAACTTTAAGATAAACCATAGCGGTAGCAGCACAAGACCGCATTGAAAAAGAAAATTCTGCGCTTCAGTACTTTACTGACGAGAAGTCACAGGACAACAAAGACAGAGAAGAGTTCAGTTAACTTCCAGTGTCAACGGTACATGTATCCATACATGGGCCGGGGGGGGTGCCTGGGGGGTTTGCCTACCCCCAACTTGGGCTCGACCACCCAAACGACCCCACCCAACCATCTGAAGTCGACTATTGTACCTGACCCCACCCACCAAAATCGCCGCGGCCCCCCCAAACAAGCAGGCCCACCACCAAATTTTCGGATTTTGACTACCCCAACCCAATTTTCCGGCCCATGTATGCATGTATCTATAACAACAGTCGCAACGCAATGGATAAATGTGCATGCGTTGCGTACCACTGCAAAAACAAACAGATCTAAGACAAATACTAGCAATACACAAGAACAACGCACTATATAACAAAATCGGACGCAAAATAAAAACAGGATAATCACAACAGTCTGTAAATACTGCAGCAGCACCAGCCCGGTCTGCAAATAATCAGCAGACGGCATAAACCGACGCCAAGCGTAGAGCCAAGCAGAGCAGAGAACCACTAACAGAAATAAATAGAATCGATGAAGAATGAGGTTTCTGTTTTAGCACAATGAAAAAACACAGAACAGGCGATAGCGAGACAGAGTTTAGCCTTTGATTACAGGACCAGGCGACTGCTGGTTGAACCTTCGTCTTTGGCGCTCAAACCTTCGTTCCATCTCTTCGAGCAAACGCGGGGTATAGCGCACCACCAACTTGACGGTTCCGGTGGCATTCTTTAGCAAATCAACTGCCTTCTCATGACATTCCGCCTCCACATTCTTAAAACACAAACACTACAGTCAATCTCAGCAAGACACGGACTGGCATTTCGGCTGAGCGGTTGCACTTAGCAATACCAAGGGGCTGAGCAGTAGCGAGAGGCCTGGACGGTCGAGGGGAGGGTGAGGCCACTCCCAGTCAATGTGCCCGTCTCTGATCTTGTGTACTATCGACCGTTACTAGACTGTTGGTTTGAATTTTTGTTAACTTATTGACACCAGAATCTAGCAACAGAACTCGAGACCATTTCTCAACCCCCCTCCGATTTTTCTGGAACGCAAATGTTGCACAAATTCTGCGGAGAAAAATTCCCCAAAACGCTCAAAAATCGAAAAAATTGCAATTCTTTGGCTAGAAATTGTAAAAAATCGCTAATTTGGGCTGAAATACAGCGAAAAGTGCTGTTTTACAAGGCTATTTTGGCAATTCTTCTTATGTAAGAAATTGCAAAAAATCGCAAAAATTTGCTCAAAAATTACTTACCTGAAAAATCGTAGGGGGTCGGGAAAATCGTCTCGGGGGTCCCCATCCGGGGGGTCTGGCCTAAGTCGGGTGGGGGGCAGACCCCCAGACCCCCTGTTACATGTATGCACATGCAGACATGGGCAAGGGGGGCTGAGGGGGGTCCCACAGGCTCTGACCTACCCCCTCAGCCGGCCGCTACCCACCCAGGAATTTTTTGGAAGAATTTTGTATAGAAAATTATGATAAACTTATGCCTGGATTAGGTGTAAATGAGCTCAGAATAGCTTATTTTAGTGAAAAATAAACCAAAAAACCTTGATTTTAGCAAAAAAACGGACTTTTTGGCTTACCACCCCCTCAGCCCCCTCAGGAATTGAAAATTGTACCCCTCCTCAGCCGAAATGCTAGCCCATGTCTGTGTACATGTATGTATAGTAATGACTTACAACCTGGTTTTCTATGATTGGAAAAGTTAGAAAATTAAACTGCCAAACAAGAGCAGATGTTGCAGAGACTGGCTGTTAGCAAAATAAGCAAAAAACGTAATTTAGCACAACTCACCACGGCATTAACGGCAATTAGTTGGTCGCCTCGTTTGAGACCTCCATGACGATCTGCCACACCGCCAGGAATGATTCTCGAAATATAAATGGGCGAATTCTGTTCCTTCCCGCCCATCACATTGAAGCCCAAACCCTCCTCGGTTTTCGGCAACTCCACCACTCGCGGATGGGCGTGGCCTTCGGCTGCGGCGAACGCAGCCACCGTCGCCTTGGCAGTGGCATTGGCACGCACGTCGGCCGGACCGTCTATGTCAACTGTTTCGTATACGTGCTCGTACACCTCACGCACTGAGTTGAGGAAATCGCTCTGCAGCACTTTCTGAAGAGCTGCCAGTTTGGGACTCGGCACTTCGCCACCTAAATCAGTCAGCAAAATAACCACAATCACATCGGTAGTCATTACTGCTGACCGATACCATATATCGTATTTAATTGAAAATGTGAGACACTGACATATTTTAGCCACTTTTAGCCCAATTCTGACTTTCGACATTTTGACTTTCGGCATTTTGTACATTCAGTATTTCGTACCCATTCGGCATTTTGACTTTCAGCATTTTGTTACCATCTTTCGTTACCTTTCGGCATTTTTAATTCGGAATTTTGACCGGCTCCCGGTAAAATAAGCAGAGCTGCAGAAGATAGATGCACCTATCAGCGTATCGAGAGAGCGCAGATTAGAGTTCAGCGTCAATCTCCTTTTGTGCATGCTTGCCTTAGACCGTTTCAAGAACTTACTTTTCTGTAGGTGATCCAGTAGCTCCACGGCTCTCTGAATATCTAAAAGAAACCAATGCAACTGTTACATTTCTTTTATAAGGTTTCCAAAGTATCGACTACTTTAGATTGGCAAATTCTAATCTCTAAGCTGCACCAGCATGCCGTTCCACGTAAGCCTTAGCCCTGAACCTAAGCATTGACTTGAAATCAAGTTTATTAAACTTGGAGTAGGTGGACCCAATTTGGGTCGGAAAACCGACTTTTTGCCTC
Organism: Sabatieria punctata; assembly: GCA_030248155.1. Lineage (NCBI taxonomy): Eukaryota > Metazoa > Nematoda > Chromadorea > Araeolaimida > Comesomatidae > Sabatieria > Sabatieria punctata. The sequence goes on along the minus strand of JASANB010007404.1, from coordinate 24,050 downwards.
GTCACTCTCTACTTACTACGTGATGTATAAAAATGGCCGCTGCACAGAAGTGTCCAAATTCAAGGGCTATCTAACGAAACAAACCATTTTGCACAGATCTTCATGAGTAATGCGTCTGTCTTTCGCCTTCAGTAGCGCGCAATTGCGCAAAAAGACAAATTTTGAGTCGGTTTGCGCCACTCACGCGGCCGAACTGTTCGACAGAATAAAGTGATTTTCCTGCGGGAAAAAAAGCGATAAAACGATCTATCAATTTTGATCAAATTAAGAGTCAGTGTCTGAATCGATCGAGTCTTGGCCCTTTGCCCTATTCAGACCCAAAATTGAAAGTTTGGCGTAGAGGGCTGTAGGTTGGCACACTAATACTACTTGATGAGTTATTCAACTGCTGCTGAGGAATTCCCAATTCGACGCTCCACGCTCGAGATATAAGCCCGCGAAAATCGGCTTGCTTAACTATGGGACGAAAATTTCCAACTTGAATTTCTTTCTTACTGACAAGGGTTGGGACTCAAAAATTGGGGCTTTTAGGTAACTTTTCGAGTAGATTAAGAATCTTTAGTCCAAAATTGTTTTCGATGAAAAAAATTTTTTTCGCCCCCCTTTGGAGCCCCCCAGCTCGACTGGAACCCCCCCTAGCTGCACTTTTTTATTTTAGAATTTCGTAGCGCTATTCAAGACCTACATTTTTGTATAAAATATTCAAGATCTGAGAGGTAGGTTTTTGAGAAAATTCACTTTGAATGTACAAAACCTGGAAAAATCGCCAACTTTCAGTGTGCTCAAAATGTCGTAAACGATTCCTAGCCTTTAAATCGTAACTGAAACCTAAAAATTGGGGCTTTTAGCTAACTTTTCGAGTAGATTAAGAATTTTCAGTCCAAAATTGTTTTCGATGAAAAAAATTATTTTCGCCCCCCTTTGGAGCCCCCAGCTCGACTGGAACCCCCCTAGATGCACTTTTTTATTTCAGAATTTCGTAGCGCTATTCAAGACCTACACTTTGGTATAAAATATTCAAGATTTGAGAGGTAGGTTTTCGAGAAAATTGACTTTGAATGTACAAAAACCTGCTTTTTTTGTCCCTATTGTCTGGCGATTTTGTTCATTCAAAGTCAATTTTCTCGAAAACGTACCTCTCAAATCTTGAATATTTTATACCAAAATGTAGGTCTTGAATAGCGCTACGAAATTCTAAAATAAAAAAGTGCAGCTAGGGGGGGTTCCAGTCAACCTGGGGGTTCCAAAGGGGGGCGAAAAAATTTTTTTTCATCGAAAACAATTTTAGACTGAAAATTCTTAATCTACTCGAAAAGTTAGCTAAAAGCCCCAATTTTTCGGTTTCAGTTACGATTTAAAGGCTAGGAATCGTTTACGATATTTTGAGCACACTGAAAGTTGGCGATTTTTCCAGGTTTTGTACATTCAAAGTGAATTTTCTCAAAAACCTACCTCTCAAATCTTGAATATTTTATACGAAAATGTAGGTCTTGAATAGCGCTACGAAATTCTAAAATAAAAAAGTGCAGCTAGGGGGGTTCCAGTCGAGCTGGGGGGCTCCAAAGGGGGCGAAAAAAATTTTTTTCATCAAAAACAATTTTGGACTAAAGATTCTTAATCTACTCGAAACGTTACCTAAAAGCCCCAATTTTTAAGTCCCAACCCTTGTCAGTAAGAAAGAAATTCAAGTTGGAAATTTTCGTCCCATAGTTAAGCAAGCCGATTTTCGCGGGCTTATATCTCGAGCGTGGAGCGTCGAATTGGGAATTCCTCAGTAGCAGTTGAATAACTCATCAAGTAGTATTAGTGTGCCAACCTACAGCCCTCTACGCCAAACTTTCAATTTTGGGTCTGAATACCAAGACTCGATCGAATCAGACACTGACTCTTAAGTCTTCCAACACACTTATATTGAAGTACCTCTAGTTAGGAGCAGGTGGGCACTTGAAGAATGACAATTTCTTCAATTAAAAAACCTACTCTTTGCTTTACGACGTGAACAGAAAAAGAGATTGAGGATGCGCTTTATGTTAATTGGTTGTCTAAATTCAAGGGGTATCTAATGGCATGGCATGAACCACTTGAAATGAACTTTGTGATTTATGGGCGTGAAAAGTCGACCTAATTTCGGTCACTTCTGCTCTTTTGAAGCTAAGCCGTTTGTAAGTAGTGCAAACAGTTCATATATGATCAAAAACTTATAAAACGGATAAATAAGTAGTGTTCCGACGATATCAAAACTTGTCGATATTCGATATCGATATCGATATTTTCAGTTCAATATCGATCGATATCGATATCGATATTTATGGTTATGCAAGAAAATGTGAAAATTTGAAAGAGCAAACTGCTCTCGCTGCTTATCAGTCAAGCACTGATGCAATCAGCGATCTGATATCAATTAAATAGAGAATCGCAGAAAAGGTAGTGGCCCTTCTGAAGCCCTTCAATGAAAAGGTTGACCTCTCAGGCCGATGCCCCACTCATTAGGCATAAATGAGCTCAGACAGAATAGCATATTTTAATGATAAATAAGCAAAAAAGCTTAACTTCAGTAAAAATCAGACTTTTTTCCTTACGATCCTTTCAACCACCCATCAGCCCGGCATTCCCCCTCAGGATTTGAAAATTTGCCACCCCTCAGCCAAAATGCTAGCCCATGTCTGCTTCTGCCCTCCTGCTTCAAGTCTGCGGAGTGAGCAGCTCCTCAGTGTTGCTGCAGGCAGACGTTTAAGAACCTAAGCGTTGCTGTCTAAAAGCTGAGAATGCCGAGAAATTGATGTTTCTGAGAGCTATCTGTTAGGTTTTGACTATACCATCGATTTCTGAGTTGTCCAGAAAAAACAGTTTTTTTACTGTTCCAGAGAAATAAACTTGGTGTTAGTTTTGTTTTTTCTTACTTTTCCGCAGACAAAAATATCGAAAATATCGATGCGAAATATCGCGATATCGATATCGATATCGATATTGGAAAAAGGGTCGATATATCGACTTTTCGATATCGATATCGATATATCGTCGGAACCCTATAAATAAGCATGTTTTCTGCTTTACAATTCAATTCTATGTCACTTGGCATTTGTTATACGGTTGCGGACAACTAGGCCGCGAAAAAATATAGAAGCTGCTCGTTGCATAGAATGAGACCTCAGAAGACCGACAAACTACAGGGTGCCCAAAAATGAAAACATTTCTTTTTGTTGTCATTTCCGCAAATTTTGACCAATCTGGCTCAAACTTGAGTTGAGACATAGATGCCAAAAATATGGGAGATATTGTCTGTTAAAATTTGGTGGCTCAGGCTTGACCCAATCCTGAGAATTTCACGAATATGTTATTCTTTTTATTTCAATTTCGATAGAATAGAAATGGCCCTTAAAAACGGAAGAAACTATTCCTCTTATTGTCATTTCCAAAAATGTTTGTTGAATGACCTAAAATTAGCAGAAACTGTTGAGAGCTGTGGGATATTTTATGTCTAAAAATTTCAGGCATAGAGAGTGTCATAGTCTTGAGGAAATGAGGAATTCCTATCTGTTTCTTTGAAGAATCAGAACAGAAAAACAGATAATCAGGATAAGTGTTATTTTCTCAAGACCATATTATATAACTTCAAATTAACAAATTTCATATATTTGTGAATTTCTCAGGATTGGGTGAAGTCTGGGCCACCAAATTTTAACACACAAAATCTCCTCTATTTTGGCACCTATGTTTCAAATTCCAGCCAATTTGGTCAAAAATTGCAGAAATGGCAGAAAAAAGAAATGTTAACATTTTTGGGACACCCCGTATTGAAACTTGTAATAAAATATACCTTTAGCCTTTTTGGAATCATGAACCAGCCATATTCTGTCGTTTATAAAGGAAACCGAATTTCCCACAGTGCGCAGACCGACTTTTCACCCTATATTTAACATTCCGAATAGGGACTCAGAAATTCCAAGTAATGAAAGCAAAGAGTTTGAATTTAGACAACCGTCATGTGCTCAAAATTTAAGGTTCTTAGCTTAGTTTTGGAGAAATCGATTTTTAGCGAGTTTTTCCTGCTGGCAATCTGACAATCTTTGAAAATTAGCCATTTTGATGACAATGGCGACATTTGCAGAGAATAAGTAAAAGACATCCCAGTGTACAGTTATGCAAAAATCTGGATCGATTATTAGACATTTTAAGGTTTCTCGACGATTTTGTAGAGATCGACCAAATTAGGTAGGTCCACCTACTCTTGAGTAACATGCTGTGACGACAATACATTACAGTTGTGTCTCGTTAATCCGGACAAGTTGGAACCGACCAATTTTGTGCGGATTAGCGAATTTCCGGATTAACGAATCAAAGCTAGAACACTGTTTTTCGGGTCAAAGGTCTAAATGACAGCTTTTGTTAGTTGCATAATATATCAGATTCTGCCGCTGTACCTCCTAATTAAAAGTCACAAGCTTATTTCAGCTGATTATAGCTCCTTAAAAGGCAAAAATAATGACATTCTTACTCAACAAAAAGCATTATTCAATTGAAAATTCACACCTGAATTGAAAAATTGCGCATGCGCGATTGCCCAAATTAACCAAATCCGGATTAACGAATCACTTTACCATACAAATTTCGAAGCTGGGACCCCAAATCTTTTGTCCGGATTAACTAATCCGGATCCGGATTAACGAGTCACATCACATGGGGGAAATTGGGACCTGGCCTAATCTTGTCCGGAAGGCGAATATCCGGTTAAACGAGACATGACTGTATTATCATTAAGATTTGCCCTTCAACTTGCCTCTTTCAAGGTTTAGCGGTTCCGTTGCAGTCATTATTAATTTCCAACAACAGGCAACAAACGAACTGCTGACTAGTGCACTTCAATGAAGAATTTTTCTTTGTTGATTAATCGGGTTCCAGGACAAACAAACTATAAATATGAACATATTTGAACATTTATTAGTAATCGGTGTAGCTTTAATAGAATAAACTAGCAAAATGAAGGGGCAGGCTGGGCCGTTTGACTGGCTTCTATTGCCCTACCGTCAAAAATCTATCTAGTTCAACCGTTGACAATTTAGAACGAAATTGATTTGCTGACCTAGCAGTTACAACTTCAGGCAAACTGTTCTCATACATGGGCCGGGGGTATACCCCTCCCCTCGCCGGCCAATACCACCCCCTCGGTCGTCCATACCCGCCTCGCCCCACCCCCCCCCCTACCGGAGGGAGAAAATGTTCGCTTATTTAAGGCAAAATAGGCGTTTTTGGGCTCCCCCCGAGGTCTCCATACCCCCTCCGGATTTTTCCGGCCCATGTATGACTGTTCTAGATATTATTAACAATTGTATGAGCAAAGAACCCTTTTGCCATTTTAAGATGAATCGCGAATCTACCATAAAACTAAATGAAGAAGGAAGTTTATCATCCACAACACATACATGGTAAATGAATAAACCAACGAAAAACAGAAAGTAACCAAAATCATTACTGACGCATAATTCCATCATTCTCTTTGTTTAGTGCAAGGATTACTGTAGAAGAAGAGGAAGGGAATAGCCCATTGGCCTCTTAAGCCCACCTGTCATCACTCAAAAAGTCGGTCAAGCCAGCGGTTTGTAAGCGGTTAAAAAAAAGACCCAGTCTCCGATTGAACCACTATTTCTGAAAGGTTATTCCACCATGGTACAGTTCTTATAGAGAAGGCGTGTTTTCTCAAGCCAAACCTAAACCCAGGCATACATGGGCCGGGGGGTAAGGGGGGTATACCCCCCTCGGCCGGCCATACCACCCCCACTCCCTAAAATTTCGCTTATTTAAGGCAAAATAGGCGTTTTTTGGCCTTTTTTCGGAGGGGAACCCCCCCCCACCCGAGGTCTGAACCCCCCTACCCCCCTCCGGATTTTTCCGGCCCATGTATGAACCCAGGTATTAATTTACAATTAATTATGATGATTAAACACGTTAATTTCTGTTTGGGACCGGTTCCTGATTTCTCCCCGGGCTACAACTGATCCCGTAATTTCCCGGGATTCAGACATGGGCAAAGGGGGGGCTGAGGGGGGTTGGCCCCCCCTCAGGCTCTGACCTACCCCCCCTCAGCCGGCCGCTACCCCCCTCAGGAATTTTTTGGAAGGATTTTGTATAGAAAATTATGATAAAAATATGCCTGGATTAGGTGTAAATGAGCTCAGAATAGCTTATTTTAGCTTATTTTAACCAAAAATAAGCCAAAAAACCTTGATTTTAGCCAAAAATCGGACTTTTTGGCTTACCACCCCCTCAGCCCCCATCAGGCGCTCCTACCCCCCCTCAGGAATTGAAAATTCTGCCCCCCCTCAGCCGAAATGCTAGCCCATGTCTGCCGGGATTGATTAATGATCCGTGCGAATCAAGAGAAGAACGAAGAAAGTTTGGATCAGGTGTAGCTGGGGCAATCAGCATTGATCCAAAACAGAAATTAATGTTTTTAACGATCAAAATTAATTATAAATTAACAAGTTTTATTGATAAATATCGATTATCCGTTATTTTTTAGGAAAATTCCAAATTTGTCCAAAATGGTCATGTTATAATCATAAAGCCCTTCGCCTAACAAGTCTAATACAACAGCATAGGGCACGCCCGGGGAGCCTGTTTTGCCAAATACAAAAGTACCGTTAGGGGGACGCATTCGTCCACGTTCCGGAGGGCCTGTTTTAAAAACATAAAAATTTCATAGGGGCAGACACGGGCTAGCATTTCGGCTGACCGGGAGAACTTTCAATTCCTGCCTGAGGGGCTTTTGGCTAAAATCAAGCTTTTTTTGGCTAGTTTTTCGGCTTATTTTCATTAAAATAAGTTAAAATAAGCTATTCTGAGCTCATTTACACCTAATCCAGGCATATTATTATCATGATTTTCTACACAAAATTCTTCCGAAAAATTCCTGAGGGGTAGCGGCCGGCTGAGGGGGTATGTCAGACCTGAGGGGGCAAGCCCCCTTAGCCCATGACTGCCTAGGGGACGCATCGGTATAGGTCATGCTCCTGAGGGTCTGTTTTCCAAACATAAAACATACCCCTAGGGGGACGCATCAGTATAAGGTACGTTGCAGAGTCGCATAGTCACAAGAACGTTAATTAATTGGATAATATATAATCCATTTCTGACCTTCCCTGATTCCCCCCCCAGCCACACCTAACCCGAAAGGTTATTTATACGTCCGAATACACGGCAAGCAAGCGAACAAAGCAGAACAAAAACAACAGAAAAGAAAAACATGGATCGAATCAGATGCGGGCCGGCTGCGCTGGTTGACCGGCTTCAAATACCCTACCCCTCAAGTAGTAAAAGTAGCTATCTAGTAGGCTATTATCCTTTTAATTCAAATTTTGCTAAACCTACCCTAAATGATCTAGTCTTGGTCGATAATCTGGTTTTGGTCAGGTGGCTCGAAACTAACTCCTACTTAAACTTAGTCCAGCGGAGCGGATAAAAGCACACAAGCAGGAATCGGAAACGGCAAGCAAGACGTAACGCTAGTTTGTCGATGCTGGGCGGTCTTTTTCTAAATGACGCAAGACCGGCAATTCAGCGCCAATCACTGCGCCATACAACGCCAAGTTGAAAATAATAGACAGACAACGATTCTTGCGATGTTTGGAAGGAATGCAAAGCTCAAGTTTGGAACCGTTGTGCTAAATGGAGGGTTTTACTGCTAAAAATAGCTTTGGGCCCTTGGTATGTGTTCAAAGTATTAAGATATTAGCAATGCTGTTCGTAACGTATACAGTAACCACTAGAAGCGTTTCTTAACCATCGTCATCGACTAGTTGTTTCAGAACATTGTGAAATAGCCTCAGCCACAGTCGTAATATCGCTGGTTTAGATCGGCGTTCTTGCAGGCAAGTTATAAACTGTTTAAACGCATGCTTAACAACAGCAGGACGGCCTGCTAGGCCGGCTATCAGTTAAGTATCCTGCTGCCCAACAAACACAGTCATGTCTCGTTAATCCAAACAAGTTGGGAATTTGGGAACCCGGCCAATTTGATCTGTATTAGCGAATTTCCGGATTAACGATTTCAAAGTTAAGACTTTTGGGATCATCAAAGTCCTAATGACAGATTTTTGTTAGTAGCGTATTTAGATGGTCTTGCAGATAGCTAGAGCAGCAGTACCTCCACATTAAAAGCCAAAATCTCACTGTCTGGAAGGCAAATATCCGGACTGATGTGGGTTGGAATAACGATACATGACTGTTGTAGCAAAGTTCCTTGGGAAAGAGACACTGAAAACGTCATTCAATCAATAATCTTACAACAGACAAATTTTTACAGTATGTTAACGGCATATAAATTCAACAAGCACATACCCGATCAATAAATTTTTGGCACCAACACAACGAATGGAATGCCTACAACTGAATCAAGGTGGGAATTCACAGCACAACAATACCCTGGCAAAAACACAGCACAATATGGAGGCACTCCCATATTATATCAGAGATCATTTTCCTTAGCACTGGGAGATAGCAAACAAGACCCACAAATGAAACGGTCTTCCGTCAAGTAGATCAATAATCGTTCAACACAGACATCATGACATCATCATGACAGCACAACATTCCGTCTCAACTGCATCCTCTACGCGAGTCGTCTCTTCAAACGGCTTTTTGCGTTTAATTCGCTTTGGAAACATGGTTCTCTGCTGCAGTTGACGTTCGCGTGTTGGGTAAACAAACAGCCCGCTCAGCCTGTAAACACAATCAAAGAAATACTGTAATATACACAACAAGCTCCGTGAATATACAGTATATACTTGTACTACGTGTTTGGTGTCTCAAAAAATGGAGACGTTTTCTTTTTGCTGTAATCTGCGGAAACTTTGGCCACATAAGGGTGGGAATATACAATTGTAGATGCCAAAAATCGGGGCACAAAACGTTAGAGACACCCTGTACCTTCAGTTTCGTGGCATCAGTGAGAGGGTCCAAAGCACAGTGCAGCGTCCTGTTCAAATGGATTTCGACTCTGGTCAGCCGCTCATCACTGGGCAGGTTACGAACCTTGTCCACCAAGTTGGACAACAAAGACAATACCGCTTCACGGTGGTCTTCAGCTAGTGGACGTGTTGGGGTTCCGTAAATGAGCAGGTCAGAAGCGTGTCAACTGCTTCTACATGGCCTACAGAGAGTTCAAGCGGTCTAGAGTTCTCATTGTCAGCAGAGTGCGGCGGCTGAAGAACAGAAACAGCTACATCAGGAAGTTCTTTGCCCTAACCAAACTGCATGTGAACCAGATGCACGTGCTTGCAGGCACCTCCTTTTATCACAGAGGCTTGGCAGTCGCAAGTGTACTGGTTCTAAACACCACAGCTAATGTACCGGCAGTAGATCTGGAAGTAAACAAACGATATCTGTTATATCGGTGTCAAAGATACGCGATTAGGACGGCTAATAAAATATAAAATAGCTATTTGTACGTACCTACGTATTCACTGTAGATTTCACATAGCGAGTAAGTTTACCTACCAAAAAATCTGACAACACCCGAGTGACGTATCGTTAATGTGGAAAAGTTCCTTGAGGATCTCAGTAGACTACAAACACTGTCAGGCGCGATTAGCAGAAACCCAAACCACCCAAACAACGCAGAATCTAACCTTACCTATCTGCGTACTCTACTTGCTTGTTGCGCTGCGCACACCTGTTCCTACCTACTACTTCCTCCACATGACATACCTACCTACTATGGCGCCATGTCTTTTATTTAGTCGTCCATAAAGCCAACTAGCAAACAAATCGCCTTATCAAACAGAAAAGCAATATAAAGTATTTTGTTTTTATTATACATTAAAAAATAAAAAACAACTTTAAAATTGCACTTTCTGAAAGAAAAAAAAATTCAAAATTAATTATCAGATACCGTAGTTTTTGCGTTTGATGTTCACGAAAGGTTTGTTTTAGTAGGCATACGGTACGCCCAGCATCGACAAACTAGCGTTACGTGCAAGCAAGACCTCAAAGACCGCACGCATCAGGCGGGCACAAAATCGCCTCCCCAAGAAGTTGGAAAGTGGAAAATATAAAAAATGGTAAATGCTTCCTAACAATTTGGAAATTAGGAAAACATGCACAATAACAACCAACATCGCCGGATGCAAAAAAAATTGCATATCCGTAACGCCGGCAATTCGGCAACGGTATGACCAGCCATCACATTAGACTCATAGCCTATGTCTTTCCAAAAGTTCCACAACAGAAGAATGGCTATGATTGCGGAGTTTTCGTCTGTACTTTTGCTGCGTTCATCTCATCTGATTGTCGCATTTTAAAAGCACAATTGCCTATTCTAGCAGCAGTTCAGCACTTACATGCAATATGCATGCAAGTATTTCGTAAACTTCACTTACAAGGTGATATATAGCACTGGAGACAGCTTTGTGCCTATCTATCTTTTTCCGCACAAGATAACACCAACCGTATGGATTTTCTGTTGTGATACAGAATGTATGTATGTACAGTTTTAGTCATTTGTTATACTCCGTTTTCAATTTTCTTGTTACATTTTCGAATTTAGATAATGAATTACTAGATATTTGATACCCATGCATTTTACATATAAATATATAATGGTGCTTGTTTTCACTTTAAGTTAAAGTGTTTTGCCCTTTTGGTCATCACTGTGACTACGTACTGACGCTGCCTGCAATTTAGAAATCGACTTCTGAGATCTATGCTCAAAGAAAAATAACCCTATTTACAGTCATAAACGCGACTCCGAATCTATTTTAGCTTATAGATTTAGATTTATTGTCAGGCCAGTGATGACAAGTAGATAAATGGGTAGCATCGTGGTATGGGAAGGCAAGGGAGTCTGTGTGCAAGGCCACAGAATACGAGTTCTTCAGCTTTAACTTGCCAGGGATGGACTTGCATAAAGTAAGATTTTTTTATATTTCGACTTATTGAATGAAACAATTTTGCGACAAGCAATCGTTTTCAGCATTTACTTTTGCGCTCATTTTCTTCATTTTGCCCTTAGTACTGCTTATTTCCCTTCTCTTATGGTGTAACTTGCGATTTCCAACTTTCCGAAGGACGATTTGTGACATTGGAAAACCTGCAAAACTTGGTGTACCACTGTGTACCACAGCGTACCGCACGTCCTCACCGTTTCAGTTTTTCTGGGGAGGCGATTTGTAGACGCGCCTACGCGCCGCCGTTCCCCCTCCGATTCCTTATGCTTGTGTGTTTTTATCGGGAGGAGGCCCATTCCCCCCCACCCGGCGCTGCCGCGGCCGGATTACGATATGCGCTATCAGCTCTATGTTTGGTGTGAAAGTATATTTGGTGTGAAAAGTGGGAAAACGCCCGGGGCTCGATTTTCGGGCGTTTACGGAAATGGTCATTTCTCTTGAACCACTAGGCCTAGAGGGCCCAAACTTTAAACATTTGTAGAGGAGGTGTTGTGCTACCATAACAGTTGTTTGTAGCCGCCTAGCCTTCTCCATAATCTAGAATCGTTTTCCCACTTTTCTAGCCCAGTAGTGGGTAAATCCGGGAGATACTTCGGTTTTAAACATTCCATGTATAGTAGTATAGGACTTGCAAATGAGCCAACGAAACAGTCACTTTAAAACTTGGCCGGGACGAAACAGCCGGGACTAACAGCAAGGGGACGAAACGGTCGGGACGAAATGGGCGGATACCCTATAAACAATAGCACAACACTTTGAGTATATGTAAGCCGCGTTGTTGGCTCAGTGGGTAGCTTGCTGCCTCTGAGTCACGGCGGCCCCTGCATCCCTAGTGGTTGTAGTGGTTCATCCTCTCGGCGCGGCAAGTTTACTTGCTGCAAAGAGTTGGTCGTCGGCACAACGCTCCACCCAGGCCACCGAAAGCTGGTTACAGCGAGTAGGTAAAATGGGAACCAACTGGATCTGCCGTTGCACCGAAGCCGCTCCACAAAGCATGCCGCGTTGGGAAGAAGATCTACGATGTCAGAAGCTGTCTGAGAAACCAACTATGCCGGGATCCCTCTGGCATATGGGGCACCGGCGGCCGTCGGGAGCTGTCAGCATCATGGCATCGGCACGCCGGCCGCCCTCCTGGTGACCGGCACCCAGCAGCATGGCTAGGAGTGGCTGGCAGTGAAAGAAGGGCAACGTCCGAGATGACGAATCACGGGGAAGCGAAATGGACCTCGAGTCTGATCGCAGGCCGTAAGGCCCCCCGCACATCGGATCGGATCGGATCGGAGCCAATAAATAGTGGGGGTCAGGTTTGACCGTCCGCCGCCCTCCTGAAGAAAACCGTACCGCTCTTATATAAAATGGCTCTTAAGGCGTTAAAGCCCAATTCAGGCCACCGACGGTGAAAATGAGTAGGTAAATGGGTTCCACCGTCGGGTGGTAAGCTAAAGTCAGTCTGTGCGGAAGGCCGGTCCCCAGGCCACAGAATGCTCCGGCACTCCTTTCGCAAAAAACCGACCCCGGTGGTGTCAGGGCCACCCGCAACGCCATCAGATGCTATGCTAACTCTGCTCGATGAGAGATTTGGTTGGAACAGCCTTCGTCACAGGCAGATCAAACAGTCTTAACTGACCTCCAGCCATGTGGGTCTTTGCTTAGTAATAAAACCTTTTTGCGGATAGAGTTGTTTACGATCCATGGCCCTGGCCGATAAGCAAACAGCAAGAGTTCCTGCTGTGAAACCAAGAAAGAACGATTTGCACAATTAAGAGTCAGTCTCTGATTCGATCGAGTCTTGGTATGTCAAGTTGAAAATCGAACTTTTGCGTAGAGACCTGTGCGTTGGTGTATTAAGAGGCATTCATGAGTTATGTTAAACCTGCAAAGGGTTTATGGATTTGACGCTCCATTCCCGAGAGACAAGCCGCCAAAAATCGGCCCGCTTAACTATGGGACCAAAATTCTCAACTCGAATTTCTTTTGTACCAATAAGAGTTGGGACTAAAAAATTGGGGATTTTAGGTAACTTTTTGAGTAGTTTAAGAATTTTTGGTCCAAAATTATTTTTGAGTAAAAAAATTTTTTGCGACCACATTTGGCCGGCCCTAGCTCGTCTGGAACCCCCCCTACACAGTTTTTTTTATTTCAGGATTTTGTAGCGCTATCAATTTGCCAGACTATGGTGTAAAGCATTTTGGGCTGCGACCCGACATTCGTGAGATATTCGCATCCGAATGGCCAAAACCATGCAGAATTTGCTAGTTTTGCAGTACACAAAGCTATGATGCCGGATTACTTTCATTATAATAAGAGTTGGGACTATAAAATTGGGAATTTTAGGTAACTTTTTGAGTAGTTTAAGAATTTTTGGTCCAAAATTATTTTTGAGCAAAAATTTTTTTTGCGACCACTTTTGGCCAGCCCTAGCTCGTCTGGAACCCCCCCCCCCTACACAGGTTTTTTATTTCAGAATTTTGTAGCGCTATCAATTTGCCAGACTTTGGTGTAAAGCATTTTGGGCTGCGACCCGACATTCGTGAGATATTCGCCTCCAAATGGCCAAAACCGTAGCTTTGTGTACTGCAAAACTAGCAAATTCTGCACGGTTTTGGCCATTCGGAGGCGAATATCTCACGAATGTCGGGTCGCAGCCCAAAATGCTTTACACCAAAGTCTGGCAAATTGATAGCGCTACAAAATTCTGAAATAAAAAAACTGTGTAGGGGGGTTCCAGATGAGCTAGGGCCGGCCAAAGGTGGTCGCAAAAAAAATTTTTACTCAAAAATAATTTTGGACCAAAAATTCTCAAACTACTCAAAAAGTTACCTAAAATCCCCAATTTTTTAGTCCCAACTCTTATTATAATAAAAGTAATCCGGCATCGTAGCTTTGTGTACTGCAAAACAAGCAAATTCTGCATGGTTTTGGCCATTCGGATGCGAATATCTCACGAATGTCGGGTTGCAGCCCAAAATGCTTTACACCATTGTCTGGCAAATTGATAGCGCTACAAAATCCTAAAATAAAAAAAACTGTGTAGGGGGGTTCCAGACGAGCTAGGGCCGGCCAAAGGTGGTCGCAAAAAATATTTTTACTCAAAAATAATAATTTTGGACAAAAAATTCTTAAACTACTCAAAAAGTTACCTAAAATCCCCAATTTTTTAGTCCCAACTCTTATTGGTACAAAAGAAATTCGAGTTGAGAATTTTGGTCCCATAGTTAAGCGGGCCGATTTTTGGCGGCTTGTATCTCGGGAATGGAGCGTCAAATCCATAAACCCTTTGAAGGTTTAACATAACTCATGAATGCCTCTTAATGCACCAACGCATAGGTCTCTACGCAAAAGTTCGATTTTCAACTTGACATAGGGATAAGGGCGGAGACTCGATCGAATCAGAGACTGACTCTTAAAACTGCGTGTGCTCTAATAGGTTCATCCGAATTTTCGGTTTTCGACGTCAGGTCATGCGTATGTGCATATAGAAAACTCTTTTTCACTTCATAGGATTGCCGAAGCCGAAACAATCTGAAATTTCATTTAGACCACTTTGGTACAGACCGCCTAAACAATGGGCGACTTTGATCGGGAGATACGGTGCGTCGTTGGTATCTCCCGATCAAAGTGGCCCATTGTTTAGGCGCTCTGTACCAAAGTGGTCCAAATGAAATTTCAGATTGTTTCGGCTTCTGCAATGCTGTGAAGTGAAACAGAGTGTTCTTGAAGCACATAAACCTGACCTGATGTAGAAAACCGAAGATTCGGATTAACCTACTAGAGCACAACCACTTTTAATGTACAAACGCGTTCTTTGTTGATTTCACAACGGTAACTCTTGCTGCTTGCCGCCGTCTCTGTCCGCCGGGCCACAAGCAAACTCTATGGGGAAAAAGGTTTTACTAAGCAAAGACCACTTAGCACTGTTTAATCTACCCGTGACGAATTCAGTTCCAACCAAGCCTCTCCTCAACTGAAAGGCGTTCGAAACCGTGCCATATCTCTACTTAGGGTCGAAATTAGTGCGAAACCGCATATTATTCAAAAACATTTTATACATTACTAAGAAAGATCGTCTAGGCGTTATTGTATTCTTTATTTACTAAGGTCACAGATCACAGATTAGGCAAATCACACAACAACATAACAACTGTCAACTTGTAACTGGCACGAAAACTAGAAGCTAACTAGATGCATTTTTACTACAGGAACGCTTCAAGAATCCAGCGTAAAGCATAGAATATATAGAATGAGGTGACACATGTATGTACCAGTGGCGTATCCAGGGGGTGTAGGGTGTGTACACACACCCCCTTTGCGTTGGAGGTAGGAAGAGAAAGTCTGTCAAAAATATAAGAAACTAATGAATTATGTACTAAAACTGTCTATTTTGTGCTCAGAATGCCTTCTAAATGCGTTTTTGAAGGCCAAATTTTCAAAATTTTCTCGCCCTGGTCGGGCAGAAGCCCAACCAGGGGCCTATTTCATAAAACGTTCATATTTATGATTTTATGAGTTATGAGAATATGAGCTCATAGTATGAGTCCTCATAAAGTCGGTTTCACAACGTTTTGCGCGCACTCATATTTATGATTCCGATTTTATGAGTGATTTTATGAGTCGCAAAAAGAAGAATAAATAAAAAAAGAAGAGAAAATTAGTTTGGCCTTGAATTCGTGTGGAAAACTCTGGTAGCATCTTAGAAAAAATGTCTGGTCGCAAAAGAACGCAGAGAAAACCGTTGTATTGGGCGAAAATTTCGACTCAAAGCATCGAGATGGAAGGAAAAGCATTTGGCAGAGGTCGACGAGCTTGTGCTGCAAATAAATACCTCGACTCCGCTTTGGTAAAAGTAGAAGGACTGGGCCAAGAAGCCACTGATCCGCAAGCCCAAAACACTGGCTCTAACGAGCATGATTACATCGGACAAACATCCTGTGATCAGGAAATAGACCCTGTTAGAGGCCTCCCCTACTGTCCCACCAGCCATCCGTTGCCGAACGTCATCAGGTACCTATCTTTTAATTTTTTTGCTTGTAGAATTTGTTTTCTTCATCCTTATCGGTTTTCGGTAACCCTGCCCCAGCAAAATTGCCCGTATTGGTACACAAATATGTCAGGGGTTCTAGCCTGAAAACTTTTTAGCGATAGATAATGAAAACTTTTCCCAGAATACGATATAAAACCTGAAACTAAACACGTTTGAAGCAGTGTTTTTAACTATTCTGCAGTCGTATGTAGTGTACGCAGGGGATGCTTTGTGAGTTGGGTTCACTTCCGATTTCGATGGAGGTGTTGTAATAAAAACGAGTAAAAAATAAGAGAACCCAATAGAAAGTACTCCAACCCACTCCCCTCCGAGAATAGCTACGTAAGTTTATATCGACGGCCCTTTATGTCAGGAATACAACCGTCCTAAAAACTACTACATTCTCAACTACGTATGTATCTGTGGTGCCTGGTAAATTCCCAAGACCTCCTAGATGTTTAGATAGTTTTCGTCTTTTTCGGTAGATTTCAGTGTTTTCTTACATTTAAAACCATCTAGAGCCCAAAATGTAAAATTATCTAGAGCGGTTTCTAGTGGTTTTTAGCCTGCTTTACGCTTTTAACCGATTTTTCAGCGACTTTTAGTCCCGAAATTTGAGCTCAGCAGAAGAAAGACCATCCAGGCCACCCGGGCTCAAACTCCAAACCCCTCCTTCTTTGACGCTGACCTGTTACGTATGTGCAATAGTGCGTACAGACTTAAACGTAGAACGCTTCTGCACGACCACAATCTTTTCGCAAAAGTAGGAAAAGAGAAATAATATCGGCTTTAACAAATTTGAAATTGAAATTTCCCTGTCCTTTTAAATCGGCTATTGGTTTTTACTCGATATGGATGTGGATTGATTCCCATACGTACACTTTGTATTCGTACGATTTAGCATCGCTTCACATAAGAAACTACGTATTTAGCTCTTTCAGTGTGAACAAGAAATCAGCGGCCAGTTCCTGGAGGAAACCGAACCTACTAGCTGACGCTCGAAATTTTCGGAAGGAAGAAGAAATACATAGGTCCGCCGGTCTGGACCATCAAGTCGTAAACGGATTTAGGGGTGTCTAGCAATGTCTGCTCATGTTCTTCAGCTCTACGAGTCACAATAACTGTTTGTGTGCATTTGAACGTGTTTGTTTTTATTCGATTTGCTTCCATTATAAAACTTTCTTTCAACTAACAAAACTGAAACCGATACAATTTGTTCAAACTTCAAACAGGCAGCATGTACAGTACAGCATGAGAGCATGTACAACTACCGAAATTGGTTGATCAGACGATGTCTGGTTTTAAGAATTTCTTGCGACAGCCGAAAACACTCTGCAGGCTCTTCAGGATAATGTGAAAGTTATCCTGGGTCGAAAGACACGTTTTCTCCTTGGCCGCTCATCTTGGTTTTTTCTCACTGTAGCTGGACGAATCATTATTCGAGCATTTCTTTGAGATAGAACAACTTTACACTGGAAAAACAAAATTTTATGAGTCACCTACCCACTCATAAAATGCTAGGAACACACAGTCATAAATCATAAAATCATAGTATGAGGCAAAACATTTATGAAACAGGCGCCCTCATAAATTCGATGATTTTACTCATATTTATGAGATATGAGCTCATACTTATGAAAGTATGAGTTCACCTTTATGAAACCGGTGTTCTCATAGAATCATAGAAAATCTGTCATAATATGAGCTCATAACTTTTATGAAATCGGCCCCAGGCCATTATAAACTACTAAAACTTGTAATTTCTGTTAATTTTAAGCTCGGAATGCGTTTTAAACGCGTTTTTGAAGGCTAATTTTGCTAAATTTTCTTACCCTGGTTGGGCAGCGGCCCAACCAGGCACTTTCAAAATTTCACACACCCCCCTTTCCAAAATCCTGGATACGCCACTGGTATGTACTGCAGAAGAATCGCGACAGAAGAAAGAGCAAACTAATCAGACCAGTAATCCTACAACAAAAAATCAAGCAGATAAAGCTTATTTTTACCACAGTAGCTGCAGAATGCCGTAAATTGACGCCAAAGCGGCATGTCGTTCTAAAACGTTGATAAGTACAACATATATCGAGTCTGTAAATTTTCTTACTTGGGAAACAACAGCTACATTCTTGGATGAAGCAAGCACAGCGGCAAAGGCTAATACGAAAACGCCGCAGTCATAGCCATTGTTTTGCTTAGGACAGTCCTAAAGCAAACAACGTATTAATCAATATGTTTTTCGGGGCTTAGGTAGGTACCACTGCTATCTCGGTGTGCCAATTCTCGTCAGGTGCACCGGTGGCACCGTTTCTGTGGGCCATCTTGACACATGGCCTGAAGAAACGAAAAAGGAGATAATTAACAGGATTATAACTACGCATTCCACTCACAGCAGCTTTGCCATTATAACCTCTGCTTCGTATTGATAGATTAGCTGTGTTATTTCTTTTTGTTCCCAGGGAACGCCGAATCCCGTCTTTGGACGACCACGGCCACGACGTTGCATTTTAGACGATCAGCTAAATAAACTGGAACTACTTACAAATCTTCCCACTACAAAAAAGTCTCAAAAACACGTCTGCACCAGCACACCGGAAGAATCAGTCAGGATTTCCAAAAATAAATGGAATTTTTGTTGTTTAGACGGTTTCACGAGTTGACAGACCGTAGAAGCGGTCGCAAAATTTATCTAACGGGCCAGCTAAATTTTGTTCGATTTGCTAAATAAATCTACCGCCTGCTAAATAGCGCTAAATATTGATCCGGAGATCACCGGCCCGCACCCACCGGGAGATACCATGGCACTGTCGCGGTTTAGGGATCTTTTCAAAGTTTAGCTATACTCTACCACTTTGGTATACTAGTTTACAAGAACTGTCTGTAAACTATTTTACTTTGGCTGACTTTTGGCTACTAGTTTACTTCAGATGACTAATGCATCTGTTTTACTTCAGCTGCCTTTTCGTCGGCGCCCGCCGATTTCTTCGCAACCGAATTCGATGCCCAGCCGTGGGAACTGCCGCGAAGCCCACCTAGTTTACTACAGGTGACTTATTGCTTCTGTTTAACTTTAGATGACTAATCGACCTGTTTTACTTCAGCTGCTTCTTTATCGACGCCCGGCTGAGGGAAACTGTCAAATAATTTACGGTCCTTCCCGACTGCTAGTGTAGTTTGGCTGACTTTTGATACTAGTGTATTTTGGCTGACTTTTGATGATACTAGTGTATTTTGGCTGACTTATTGTCGAAACTCCACTATGGGTTGAACGTTACCGCCTCCGGGGCAGCTCGACATACCCTCACCGGGCGATTGTCGGCGATTGTCGAGCGGACTCTAAAATGCCCCAGGTCGACCTGGCTAGTCCCCAAATGGTAACGAAACGCCTCCCCCAGTCACATATCTTGTTCCTGCTTTGCCAGGAGATGCTGACTTCGATCTGCATGCCACCTTCCTGGATTGCCGCTGGAACATCTGCCACGAAGACACCTAGCCCCAGCTTAACAGTGATTGCTTGCGTAGCGTACCTGGGGGTGTACACCCCCTTTGCAGTGGAGTTAGAAGGAAAAATTGACTAAAATTAAGAGTAATGAATGAATTATGTACCAAAACTGTCTTTTTATCTTCAGGATGCCTTTTAAATTAGATTTGAAGGCCAATTTCTCAAAATTTTCTCGGCCTGGTTGTGCAAAACCTCAACCATTTCTCTTTAAACTACAGAAACCAGCTCATTATTGTTAATTGTATGCGACTGCAGCATGTTGAGGTCATCCACTGAAAAGACACAGGACCAGTGCCGCCATATGCCTCTACATCTGACTGACTCGTAGCCTTTCCACACAGTAAATCGGGTCACCCACTCCTTCTCAGTGCCGAGTTTATCAGACAGTTTCAGACAGGAGCCTGAAATACGTACTGTATTATACACTAAATGTTACTGAATCATGTCACATATGTGTACATTAGTCACGTCACTTATGTCAGTACGTACGTACTGTATCACATATGTCGTTATGTCTGTACTGTATGTACATACTGAATCACATCACGTATGTACTTATGTCAGTACGTACGTGCTGTATCACGTATGTACGTGTGTCTACGGGCAAAGGCAGTGGCATATTCAGGATTTTGCAAAGGGGGATGTAAAATTTTGAAAGTGCCTGGTTGCGCTGATGCCCGCCCGACAAGGGTAAAAAATTTAGCAAAACTAGTCTTCAAAAACGCGTTTAAAATTAACAGAAATTAAAAGTTTTAGTAGTTTAAAGTGGCCTGGTTGGGCTTCTGCCAACCAGGGCAAAAATTTTTTTTATTTAGCCTTAAAACGCATTTAAAAGGCATTCTGAACATGAAAATAGATAGTTTTAGTACACAATTCATTAGTTATATTATTTTCGACATACGTTCTCTTCCTACCTCCACCGCAAAGGAGGGTGTACCCACCCTACTATACTACACCCCTTCAGGAATTTTTGGTAGAGTTTTGTATAGAAAATTAGGATAAAAAGTAAGCCTAGAATAGGTGTTAACTGTATCATACACATGTACACATGTACTCAAGCTGCCAAATGTAAGCACTGTAAACTAACCAGGATATCCCCTAGGCGCACTAAAGCTTTCGTCGTGATTGAGAGTCGTCATGAAGTGTTCTCCTGAGTGAAGTGTAGAGCCGAGGTAGTCGATTAGCTTTGGAACCCGAGCATCCTGCATGATGTAGTCGACGAATGGTTTGCTGATTGTCGTTTGCACGGAGCCTTTGTAGATAGTGAAATTGGTGTCAGCTTGTCTGTTTCTTTGCCTCGTTCTTTTTGGCACTAGCTCTCTACCATAAACAGAAAATTCCCAGAACAGAAAATTGAGTGTAGGTATTCCTACATACGTAGGTAAGGACATTCGGATGGATAAAGACTGGTTTAAAAAGTAAAACATGACAGTCACCCATTAGTTTAGTATATATTTAAGGTATTTTGGTCTTGTACCTCCTTAGAACAAACCCGCTTAAAGACAGTCTTGCAACGCCAATCAAAGCCCTGCACGTGTCGCTGTGACGTAAACGCGCACTGCGGCAGAGACAGACAGTAGAGTTTATTCTTAAAATTTTAATCGTCCAGAACTAGTCGGTGCTGTGGCTTGTCAGTCCTACCGACATTAAATACAATACTGTCTGTCCTGGCTTTATGTGGGAGGTGAAAAGGCTGAACGTTTTTGCGTTTCCGACTGACCACTTGCTGGTAAACTGACTAAATTTTCATTCTAGGAAACCTTCAATGCTCGCCACGCTACTGATATTTATGGTTCTGCCATCATTGGCCGGGTCGCAATGTCAGGCTCCTGAACTGGAGCTAGAGGGTAGCGTGCTGGGATGCGGTGTGTGCCAGTTTCTGGTGCACAGTGTACAAGCAATAATGGGCAATGGGACCGCGATCATAAAGCAGACTCTGTTGGCAGCATGCCACGACCTATTTTTTCTCATCAGTAGGACTATTCTTTGTTTAAAACTCTAACGAGCCATCTGATTTTCGGTTATTGCCAATCGATCGTCAACAATGATATTGGGCTCATCTTGAGCAGTCTGAGGATGGGGTTTGGGGCACTGCAGTTTTGTGTCCAGCTGCATGCGTGCAGCAGCGGTTTCTTCTTCGCAAGGAGCTGCAGAGAGTGTCAAAACGCTGACTCCGTGCTTGACCTCTCCGGATGCACGCTCATCATTTGATATCCGGCCTGGACACTCATCTCGCAAGTAAACATACATACAGTACTAAAGTCTGTTCAAAAATCTTTGGCGCTGGGTACATCTGGCAGTGTCCCGAATTTATGCCTGGTGTAAACCCCATACATGTATACATGGATCTGTTCCTCTCATCAACGAGACTACTATACTGTTCTCGAAATTTGCATATTATACTTTAGTTAGAAACAACAGGCCTGACAAAAAAATCGACTTTTTTGGCAAAGCGCCAATTTTTGTGCCGATACCAGATTCGGATTCCCCAACCTTCAGGCATCTAAAAAATACTACCATATATGGCTCTACGATCAACTCTACCAAAGTTACACTCGATTTTCTAACGCCGACAAGTGGTCAAAATTTTGCTCTCCCATAGTTAAGCACAAAAATTCATTCAAGATCGAACACATGGGGGTTTTTTTCCTCCAACCAATTTCTGCTTCACGGTTCTATATTATTTCGGACACGCTGAATCCAGCGGTCACATTGGTTTTACTCTACGACTTTGATTTTTGCTAGAAATTTTACCTCGAAGTTAGGGTGTACACCTGAATTTCAGAAAGGCGTAGCCCAACGTATCTTGTGTAGTCCTGGTCAAAACCCCATACATGTATATATGGATCTGTTCCTCTCATCAACGAGATTACTGTACTGTTCTCGAAATTTGCATTTTTTACTTTGCTTAGAAGAAAGGGGCCTGACAATATAATCGACTTTTTTGGCAAAGCGCCAATTTTTGTGCCGATACCAGATTCGGATTCCCCAGCCTTCAGGCATCTCAAAAATACTACCGTTGATGGGTCTACAATCAACGCTACCAGAGTTACAGTCGATCATCTAATGCTGACTAGGCAGCAACACGATCTGAAATTCAGGTGGACACCCTAAATTCGAGGTCAAATTTCTAGCAAAAATCAAAGTCATAGAGCAAAACCAATGTGACCGCTGGATTCAGCATGTCCGACATATTATAGAACCGTGAAGCTGAAATTTGTTGAAGGAAAAAAAAACCCCATGTGTTCGATCTTGAATGAATTTTTGTGCTTAACTATGGGAAAGCAAAATTTTTGACCGCTTGTCAGCGTTAGTAAATCGAGTGTAACTTTGGTCGAGTTGATCGTAGACCCATATATAGCAGTATTTTTGAGATGCCTGAAGGTTGAGGAATTCGAATCTGGTATCGGCACAAAAATTGGCGCTTTGCCAAAAAAGTCGATTATTTTGTCAGGCCCCTTTCTTCTGAGCAAAGTACAATATGCAAATTTCGAGAACAGTACAGTAATCTCGTTGATGAGAGGAACAGATCCATATAAACATGTATGCGGTTTTGACCAGGACCACACAAGATACGTTGGGCTATGCCTTTCTGAAATTTAGGTGTACACCCTAATTTCGAGGTCAAATTTCGAGCAAAAATCAAAGTCATAGAGCAAAACCAATGTGACCGCTGGATTCAGCATGTCCGAAATAACATAGAACCGTGAAGCTGAAATTGGTTGGAGGAAAAAAACCCCCATGTGTTCGATCTTGAATGAATTTTCGTGCTTAACTATGGGAGAGCAAAATTTTGACCACTTGTTGACGTTAGAAAATCGAGTGTAACTTTGGTAGAGTTGATCGTAGGGCCATATATGGTAGTATTTTTGAGATGCCTGAAGGCTGGGGAATCCGAATCTGGTATCGGCAGAAAAATTGGCGCTTTGCCAGAAAAGTCGATTTTTTTCTCAGGCCTCTTGCTTCTAGCTAAAGTTCAATATGCAAATTTCGAGAACAGCATAGTAGTCTCGTTGATGAGAGGAACAGATCCATGTATACATGTATGGGGTTTACACCAGGCATAAATTCGGGACACTGCCGGATGTACCCAGCGCCAAAGATTTTTGAACAGACTTTAGTTTTCGAAACACTGCCTGCACGTACATGTGGTACAAATAGATCTGGTTCTTACCCTGGACGTTGGAGGTTTTGATCACGCCTACACGGACCTAAACCCGGACCCACTAATTGTGCGATTGGTGTGGTTGACACAGACAACCGATATAACATTGAAAGGAAGTCTGACCAACACTGTCCGTCGAAAGACGTGGGCGCTTGCTGTGCACGTTGGCGGAGGCACTGTGAGTCTGAAAGTGTGTTTGTAGTTTACTTCAATTGAGTTGTTTAGCTGCAAGAGCTGGAACTGCGCAGGGAAAAGGGAGACGACGGTGTGTACATCACTGAGGTGCACATAGAAATTGGACCTGAGCAAAAACTCAAAAGTCGATATGCTGGGTTCCGATGTTGGAAAAGGAAAGAACGTTTCCGCTAGCGTTTGCCATGCTAGTTTATGAAGATCTGGCACAACTGGAACTGTTTCTGAGTGCGA